>MU783606.1:2886-25918 GCA_026770625.1 Nicotiana glauca
AAACCCCACTAGACTCCACTATGCCCATAGTACGAAGAATGCGATGACACTCCTCCAAGAATCCCAAGGCGCCATCTGAAGCTAGGCCACTGAACATGGGGGATCATATTTCTTGAACCTCTCTAGCCTGCGCTGCTCGTCCTATGAGATAGCTGATCCATCCTCGGGCTGTACTAGTGCTGCAGGCGGTACAGGAATAACCTCTGAAACCTGCTCCATCGGCACTCTCTGCTCAGGAGTGCGGGTTGCGGGAGTCTGGGCCCCTTCCCCGGCCTGAGATATGGCTGCAGCGAGGGGAAGCAACCCCGCCTGAGCCAAAGTAGTGTACATGCTCATAAACTGAGCCAGGGTCTCCTGGAGTGCTGGAGTAGTAGTGGCTATAGTAGGCGTATCAGGTGCCTGTGCTCCAATTGGATCTGCTGGTGGCACCTCAGCAGCAGCGCGCGCGGGTGCTGTGGCTGCACCTCGAGCGCATCCTCGACCTCTACCCCAGCCCCAGCCTCTGACGGCGGCAGCAGGGGGCGCGGGTGCCTGGCCCTCTCGCATAGCATGTGTCCTCACCATCTGTGAGAGTATAGAAGACAGAAGTTTATAATTGGTGACAAAACATCGCACGACAAGGAATTCAAAAGAAATGAAGATTTTTCCTAAACAGTTACATAGCCTCTCGTAGATAAGTACAGACGTCTCCGTACCGATCAGCGAGACTCTAATAAACCGGCCTGTGTCCCATGACTCCTATGACCCTAGAGCTCTGATACCAACTTGTCACGACCCTAGTTCACCAATTGGGAACATGTCATGATGGCACCCGGTCTTTGCGACCAGGTAAGCCTAACGCATTGTGGAAATAACAACAAATCTGCGGAATTTATAATCAAAACTGAACAACGTAACAATGAGTATAGTTGCCACCTGGCACATACACGTTAACACTTAGCAATTTAAAACTCTCCCAAAGACCCGGAAACCCACGGGCAATACAGGCTAAAAGAACATAAGTTACGGCTCTAACATCCAGAAATGTCTACCCAACTGAACACATGAAATGGAACTGCTAATTATAAGCTAGAGTAGAAGGAGACTCTTCGATCTGCGGACGTGGCAGAATATACCTCAAGTCTCCGAATGTATCGCCTGGATCACTGATAGAAAGTCCGACCAGAAGTACATGGATCTGCACAACAAAAGTGTGCAGAAGAGTAGCATGAGTACACCTCAGCGGTACTCAATAAGTGCCAAGCCTAACCTCGGTTAAGTAGTGACAAGGAAGGTCAGGGCCCTACTGAGAATAAAATATAATAATAATAATGAGCAGTGTAGATCAGGAATTTATCTGGAATAACAATAAAACATGGTAGAAGCTACAAGTCAATGACAATTTTAAGCTAAGTAAGGAAAATAACATAACCAGTATTCCTCCACTGTCCATTGGATCTCCCGGGAATTGAACCCGTAGTCCATCTCATCTAAATATCTAGGATATCCCGGGAATTGAACCCATAGTCCACCATATCAGTAACAAAGGATCTCCCGGGAATCAAACCTGTAGTCCATAATATCAATAGCAAGGATCTCCCGGGAATTCAACACGTAGTCCATCATATTAGTAGAAAAGGATCTCCCGGGAATCGAACCCATAGTCCATAATATCAATAACAAGGATCTCCCGGGAATTGAACCCGTAGTCCATAATATCAATAACAAGGATCTTCTGAGAATTGAACCCGTAGTACATCATATCAGTAGCAAAGGATCTCCCGGGAATCGAACCCGTAGTCCCAATGTAAAAACACAACCAAATAGGGGAAATATTCAGAGAATGAAATACACAAATACAAGTAACAGTTAAATTCTGGCCTAACATGCTTAACGTAAATTTTAAGTAAGGCAATTAAACAATTAAGCAATTAAGCAGTAAATTCTATCTAGTCATGCTTTTATAACTAACACAATTTTAATCTTGCATTGAAGTCAATCAAATAACGGAGAAAACACAGTTTGAGCATTTCAAGTAAAGTGGATTTTCAACAAATTGCACAAGTACACGCTCGTCACCTCGCGTACAAGGCATGTAAATCAACACATAAGAAGTCCTGAGGGAAGAGGTCCCCCACGCAAGGTTAGGCAAGCCACTTACCTCGAACCGGTGCAAAATCAACTAGGGAACGATGCCCTTGCCACGAGTATCCGACTCCAAATGGCCCAAATCTATTCAATTCAATTTCATATTGTAAATAACATTGCAATTAACTGATTCCACTAATAAAATTAAAACTAGGGCGCAAAAATAGGTAAAATGACCAAAATGCCCCTCCAGCCAATGTCTCAAAATCAAATAATTTTTACATTTTCAGAACCCTCGTACTCTCACGAGTCTAACCATATAAAAATCTCCCAAATCGAAGGTCAAATGCCCCCTCAAATCCTCACAATAAGGTCTAAGAACTTTACCCCAATTTTCATTCGAAAATCCAAAACTAAAGTTGAATTTGAGGTTAGATTAGTGAGTATTAATCATAAGGTAGTAAGTAATCGTTACCCAATCGTTGTCTCTGAAAATCTCTCGAAAAATCTCCCAAAATCGAGCTCTAGAAGTCAAAATATTGTAAAAATGGTGAACCCTCGAAATGAGATTTTTAATCTGACTGCCCAGGTATTAGACCATCGCGAACGCGGACGCTATCACGCGTTCGTGAAGAAGAAAATTATGGGGGGGTCAAAATTTACCTACGCGTTCACAAAGGGAGGGACGCGAACGCGAAGGCCTGGGATCGATGCCTACGCGAACGTGATAAGAGGAATGCGAACGCGAAGAAGGGATTGGACATCCTCCAGAAATGCACTACGTGAACTCGTATAAGGGGACGCGAACGCGATGAGAAGGAAACTTATGCATCGCGAACGCGATGCCTGCTACGCGAACGCGTAGAAGGATATCAGACTTGCAATTTTCTGCTATGAATTTTAACTTCAAATTGCTCCGTTGAGCATCCGAAACACACCCGAGGTCCCCGGGACCTCAACCAAACCTAAAAACATCCCATAACATCATTCAAATTTGATCAAATCCTTAAACCACCTAAAACAATGCCGGAAACACGAATTAATAAAAAATTCAAGCCTATGAACTTCACATTCCAACCAAACACACTTTCGATTAAAAACCTATCCAAACCTTGTCCGAATGACCTAAAATTTTGCACACACATCCCAAATGACATGACAGAGCTACAAAAACTCACTATCGGACCGGAAACTTCAAAAATTCAAACTTCGGCATTTTAAGCCTAAAAGAGCTACGGACCTCCAAATAACATTCCAAACACGCTCCCAACTCCGAAATCACCTAACGGAGCTAACAGAACCATCAAATTTCCATTCTGAGGTCGTCCTTACACTGCTCCAAATACGGACCATTTTCAACTCTTAAGCTCTCATTTAGGGACTAAGTGTCCCAAAACACTCCAAATCCTAATTCCGAACATCCCGACAAACCAAAATAGCAGAAATAAACTTAGGGAAAGCAGTTAATGGGGAATCGGGGCGTAAATTCCAAAAAAGACCGGCCGGGTCATTACAGAAGGCCATGGTTTTTAATCCCATTGAGCTGGGAATTTTTCATATAAAATTCCTCTTGTCATTTACCTACCATTGTGTGCGTTTGTTCTAATGGAACTGATAGAGTACTTCGTTCTCTATAGAGTTTGGTGGACCCTTATATTCTATTAATTGGTATCAGAGCAGGTTATTTCTATCAGGTTAACACCTAGAAAGGATACTCATAGTTGCTCCTCCAAACTTCAAAGAAGGCCAGTCTACTTATAGACCACCTAGGTTCAATGGATAGTATTATGGATGGTGGAAAACTAGAATGCATGACTTTTTCATGGCTGAAGATTCTAAGTTATGAGATGTCATATGTGATGGACCCTATGTCCTTACCAAAAACCTTGGCGACCCATCTGTAGCCATTCCTAATACAAGGAATGAATTCAGTGATGCGAATAGAAATGCCATAGAGAAGAACCTTCGTGCAAAGAAAATTCTGGTATATGGTATTGGTACTGATGAATACAACAAGATATCAGCATGTCAGCTAGCGAAAGAAATCAAGGAGGCCCTTCAAACAGCTCACGAAGGAACAACACAGGTCAACCAATCCAAAATTGGCATGCTCACAACTAAATACAAGCTCTTCAAGATGAAAGACGATGAATTTGTCCAAGAAATGCATACTCGGTTCACCTCCATCATTAATGAGTTTCACTCCCTTGGTGAAACTATTCCAAGAAATAAGTTGGTTAGAAAAATCCTTAGTGTGCTGCCCAGTTCTTGGGAAAGCAAAGTGAACGCCATTACAGAGGCGATGGACTTGCAGGAGCTAACAATTGATGATCTTGTTGGCAATCTAAAAACATATGAAATGAAGAAGAATAAGGACGGTGAAAGAAGAGAGCCCAAGAAGGAGAAAAACTCGATCCTCAAGATAGAAAACAATGATTTAAGTGGTGAAGTTGGTGATATGGCATACCAGATAAGAAAATTCTACAAGATGGTTCGCAGGAATAGAGGCATTCCAAAAAGGAGAAGTTATAGCAAGCCAAAGAAATATGACCTCTATCTTAATTGTGGCAAGCCAGGACATTCATCAAGGATTTCTCTATCTTAAAGCAGGATCAGTACAAGAACAACTCTCACAAATCTGCCAAAAGGAACTCGGTTCCTGATAGACACTTCATTAGAAAATATGTCGTTGATAATATCGTGAGACAAGCTCTTGCTGCATGGGGAGATCATCAAGTGAATCTAGAAAATATGATGAACTACATAACAGCTATATGATGGCATTAGAAAGTAAAGCAGCCGAGTATGATTCAATTTTTGCTTTGATGGAACAGTCTGATGATGAAGATGACGATAATGATGAGGTAAATTTTTTGGATGTTCAGAGAAATATGAAATATTATTCTCTTAAGAAACTTATATCTTTAGAAAATCTCCAAATCAACGTTTATCATAGTCTTATAAATGATAAGGATGTCTTAAATGTTGAACTAGGCGAAGCAGAACAGTCTAGAGATGACCTAGTAGTATTTGCAGTTGATTTAAGGGAGTCATTTGAGTACCTAATGAAAGAAAGAGATGTCTTATATAAAAAAAATTGCATATGTGGAACAAAAAAGAGATGATTGTATGGCTGTAGTGATCGAGATTTTAAGAAGGGAAAAAGATGCGTTAATTGAAAAATTTACTAGTAGTGAGCATGACAGAGATGATCTTCTAGTAGTGGTAATGGATTTGAAGAATACAATTGGGGAGCTTGAAATGGATAATAGGCTTGAAATTTCTCAAAAAGGAAAGGAAATTGCAAGCAAGGCACACATTAATCTTGAAAGTGAGTTAAATTCAATGAAGTCTAGTCAGTGTGATGATCTTGAGAGAAACAACAACTTCAGGAAGAACTAGATAGCGTGAAGAGTGATCTTGAAAAATCACTCAAGTGGACCTGGTCCTCTGATGCTATCACTGCCATGTATACTAACAATAGGGGAAAATCCAGGGGATTGGGTTTCAAAGGAAAAAGATTCCCCACAACCCTCATAGCAATTATGTTACTGTACCGGACAATTGTCTCTACACTCACTTTGGTAATAGTGGGCACCTTAAACAAAACTGTAAGGCCAGATTTTAGTTACAGCAGAAAAACAAATCCTTTGCAATAAAAGTAGATACTGGTGAAGACCTGGTTCCTCATATAAATACACATAGTGCCTGCATGGATTAAAAGATCCCTTATTCATCCCTTTCCTCATTATAAGAGACCCAAATTGGTTTGGGTTCCTAAAGCTAACTCCTAATTTTTCTTATGCATGGAGTAGTGAAAGTATATGATTAGAAGTACACATGATTTCCTTTCACTTAAGGCCCTACAAGGAGGGAGTGTATCCTTTGTAAATGACAAGAAGGGATACATTTTGGGATTCAGAAGGATTGGGAAGTCTCTCTCTCACTCAATTGAAAATGTGTACTACGTGAATGGGTCGAAGTATAGCCTGCTAAGTGTTTCCCAAATCTATGATAAGAGAAACAAGATGGAATTTGTGTAAAAAAAATTGTACAGTCACAAACCTGGTAATTAGTGAGGTGGTGCTAGTGGAAAAAAGATAGAAGAACATCTATGTAGCTGATTTTGAGTCTTTGAAGAATGGTGATCTAAGGTGTCTAAGTGTTTTTGATAATGATACTGAATTATGATACAGGAGGCTAAGTCATGCAAGCTTTCACATTATTAAACAAATTAGTCAGGAAGGACCTAGTTCGTGGTCTGCCCAAGTCAAGCTTCAAGGATCACAAAGTATGTGATGCATGTGTAAAAGGGAAGCAAGTCAAATCCTCAGTCAAGACCAAAAAGGAAGTCAGCACCGCAAGGCCACTTGATCTCTTTCACTTGGATCTATGTGGACCTAAGAGGGTGACAAGCAGAGGAGGAAAGAAGTACATCTTTGTGATAGTTGATGACTATTCCAACTTCACCTGGACTTTGTTCCTCATGACCTGTAATGACCCCGCCAGTCGTTTTAAGAATTAATGCCTCGATCCTCTATAAACTACATTCCCCATGTTTGTTTCTGCTATTGTAAGTTGTTAGAAAGGTTTGTTTTTAATTTTGGAGTGTTTTTGGACATTTAGTCCCTAAATAAGAGTTTAAGCTTTAGAATTTGGATCGTAGTCGAAGCCGTGTGAAGACGGTCTTGAAATGGAATTTTGCTGGTTCTGTTAGCTCTGTTGAGTGATTTTGGGCTTAGGGGCATGTTCGGATTGTGTTTTGGAGGTCCGTAATGTAATTAGGCTTTAAATGCCAGAAATCAAAATTTTGAAGTTTCCGGTTCGATACTAAGATTTTGATATCAGGGTCGGAATGAAATTTCGGAAGTTGGAGTAGGTCCGTTGCATAATTTGGGGCGTGTGTGCAAAATTTCAGGTCATTCGGACGATGTTTGATAGAAAGAGGAAATTGGAAGTTTTGAAATCCTTAGATTTGAATCCGAGGGTGTTTTGATGATTCAATGTTGTTCGGAGTGTTCCGAAGGTTGATACAATTTTGAATAGTGGTATATGACTTGTTCATATTTTTGGTTGAGGTCCTGGGGGCATCGGGATGATTTCGGAAGGGTGTTGGAAAAATTGGTAGTTTGTTGGACCAGTCATAACCGCACTTGCGGATTGGGGACCGTAGGTACGGAGCTGCATAAGTGGGTGGCTAGTCATAGATATGGACAGATGAAGGAAAATCAAAAGTTGCAGGTGTGGGTGCTTTGTCGCACCTGCGATACTGCAGATACGGTAAGAGAAGCGCAGGTGCGGCCAGTGCATTTAAGTGGATTTTCACAGATGCGCAGCTGGGACCAAAGATGTGGGTCCGCAGGTGTGATCAAATGGTCCCAGGTGCGGAAAACCTGGTCTAGAACCTATATAAGGTTTCTGTCAAGATTTTAGCCTATTCTTTCACCATTTTTTATTCGAGAATTGAGCTTTTGGGAGGTTTTGAGAGAGGATTCAAGGGAGATTCAAGGATGTAAGATTTTTGGAACCCAAACTCGTTTATATGGTATTATTCTACTGATTTAGCAAGAGATTTATGGAAAAAAAGGGTTAGAATAGGGGGTTTAGGGTTTGAAATTGGAGACTTGGATTTGGGGATTCGAGGAGTTGTTTGTGGTCTAATTTTGATGTATTTGGTATGCATAAACTCGTAAGAGTGTAAGGATTCTAGTTTTGTGAATTTATTCGGTTCCGAGACGTGTGCTTGGGGGACTTTTTGGGCGATTTTCTTAATCTCACGTGTAAGCTTCAAATTAATTAGTGGAGTTGGTTACTTGAAGTTATATTTACATTATGAAATTCATTTGAATAGATTTGGGCCATTTGGAGTCAGGTACTCATGGCAAAAGCGTGATATCAGGTTGATATAGCTGGTTCGAGGTAAGTGGCTTGCCTAACCTTGTGTTAGGGAATCTCCCCGTAGGATTTGGTATTGTTGATATATGAAATTCCTTGTACGTGAGATGACTAGTGCGTAAATGTGCTAACTTTTGAAAAATCTGTTTTCATTAACTACAACAGTGTTGTCTTCCTTGTTTATACTACTTGCAATTTAAGCCTACTGTTATCTTAGGGAAGCATATCTAAGTGACTTAATTGCTTTACTTGTTCAAGATGCTTTATTTGAATTCAGTGCAGCATGCTAGGTTAGAAATACCTATTTTACCTAGGTATGAAGTTAAATTGAATTGAATATTCTTCGCATTGCTACTGTGTGTTTACATAGTGACTACAAGCAATATCCAGTAGATCCCCCTTGCATGTTTATTTGAGACTACGAATTTGGTATTCTGGTAGATCCCCCATGCACATTTATATTGGAACTACGGGACTGCACCCGGTAGATTCCTCCAGTATTGGGTATTTTTATTTGGGACTACGGATTGGTATTCTGGTAGATCCTCTATGCACTATGAGTTGGACTACGGGATGGCACCCAGGAGATCCTCTAGGTATTATTTGGGGACTACAAGATGGTATACTGGTAGATCCACAGTTGCTATCTCTGTGTCGAGTTACATTCTTCATTTGATTCTCTCTATTGTATTTGTAGTTATTCTTCATACTACTGCATCATGTTTTACTTCATACTACTGAATTTCTATATATATATGACCGGTAGGGCCCTGACCTTTCTTGTCACTACTCGACCGAGGTTAGGCTTGGCACTTACTGGTACCCCTGTAGTGTACTAATGCCCTTTCCTGCACATGTTTTCGTGTGCAGATCCAGGTTCTTCGACTCACCCCTACTATCCTTGAGGCGAGGCGATTCTTCAGAGACTTTGAGGTACATCTTTCGTGTTTGCAGATCGAGAAGTCCCTCACCATTCTCTCTTGTAGTTATGGCGCTTCTGTATTTCTTTTGATTTAAACATTCTGGAGTTAGAGCACTATGTAGTATCTGTAGCTTGTGATTTCCTGAGATTCTGGGTTTTGTGAGTTGATTCAGTTTGGGAGTTATATTTGTATATGCCGAGCGTCATCTTAAACTTTTTATTTATGTTTGATCCGTAGTTTTAGGATAGTTTTATATTTTGTTTCCTTTTTTTGCAAATTGTTAAGCTTATCTAGTCATAGAGACTAGGTGCCATCACGACAGTTCGTGGAGGGAAAACTTGGATTGTGACAAGTTACTATCAGCGCTCTAGGTTCATAGGAGTCATGAATCACAAGCTGAATTATTAGAGTCTTGCGGATCGGTATAGAGATGTCTGTACTTATCTATGAGAGGTTATGTAACTATTAGGAAAATTCCACTTCGGTTGATTTCCTTGTCGTGCGAGATTTTTGATATTACAATTCTAAACTTCTGTCTTCTATTCTTTCACAGATAGTGAGGACATGTCCTACCAGGGATGATCAACCACCCGTGCCCCCTACTGGAGCCATCAGAGGTCAAGGCCGGGGTAGAGTCCTAGGACGTACACGCAGTGCAGCCAGAGCACCCGCACGAGTTGACACCAATGAGCCACCAGCAACTCCCGCTGGAGGCCAGGCACCTGATATGCCTACTGCTACTACTACTCCAACTCTTTAGGAGACTCTTGCACAGTTCATGAGCATGTACACTACTCTGGCTCAGGTAGGGTTGCTTCCCCTTGTTGCAGCCACATCTCACGCCGAGGGAGGAGTACAAACTCCCCCCGCCCACACTCTTGAGCATCAAGTGCATGTTGATCAGGTCCCATAGATTATTCCTTTACAGCCTGTAGCCCCAGTTCAGCCCAAGGACAGGGCATCGACTTCCGAGGATGAGCAGCGGAGGCTTGAGAGGTTCAAGAAGTACAAGCCTACTGTATTCAGTAGTCTAGCATCAAATGACGCCCTGGGATTTCTGGAAGAGTGTTACCATATCCTCCGCACTATGGGTATATCAGGATCGAGTGGGGTTTTTTCATTGCCTTCCATCTTCGAGGAGCAGCCTATCAGTGGTGGCGCACTTATGAGTTTGACAGTCCAGATGAGGCAGCTTCCCTAACTTGGATGTAGCTTTTAGATATGTTCTTGTGAGAGTATGTCCCTTAGAGACCGAAAAATGCATGGCACATAGAGTTTGAGCATTTTTGCCAGGGTACTATGACTATCTTGGAGTATGTTGTCCGCTTCACTGACTTGGCCAAGCATGCACCAGCCTTGGTTTCTACAGTTCCCAAGAGAGTTTGCCGGTTTATTGAGGGACTTATTCACAACATCAGGTCTAGCATGGCTCAGGAGCTGGAGATGGATATTCATTATCAGCAGATGGTGAGCATTTCAAGGAGGATAGAGAGTATGCATGCTTGGGATAGAGAGGAGAGGGAGACCAAGTGGTCTCGAGAGTCGGGCCATTATTCTAGTGCCCATTCCCCAACTGCAGGTCGTTATGGTAGGGGTTATATGGGTCGCCCCATTCATTTGGCTCTTCTGGTAGCCAGGGTATTCTAGCTCCTCCTAGGCCTCAAGAGCCTTATTATGCACCCCCAGTATCTATTGCACCTCATGCGTGGGTTGCTTTTAGTGGTCAGTCAAGCAAAACTGGCCTGAGCTAGTCACAGCCACCACGTCCTCCCAGAGCTTGTTCTGAGTGTGGTGACACACGCCATATGGGGAGGGGTTTCCCCAAACTTAGGAGGGTTGCACCTCCACAGACTTGTCAGCCACAGCATGCCCTAGAGAGTTCCCAGGCTATGATCACAACACCAGTTTCTACCCCACCTGCTAAGCCAACTAGAGGAGTTTAAGGATCAGTTATAGGAATTGCTTGATAAGGGTTTTATTCAGCCCAGTGTATCACCTTGGGGTGCTTCTCTCTTGTTTGTGAAGAAAAAAGATAGGTCTATATGTATGTGAATTGATTATCGCTAGTTAAACAAACTTACAGTGAAGAACCAGTATACTTTGCCTCGTATTGATGATTTGTTTGACCAATTACAGGGCGCACGAGTGTTTTCTAAGATTGACTTGCGTTCAAGTTACCATTAGTTGAAGATTCGGGAGCCATATATCCCGAAGACTGCTTTAAGGACTTGGTATGGTCAATACGAGTTCCTTGTTATGTCATTTGGGCTGACCAATGCCTCAGCAGCCTTCATGCATTTGATGTACAGTCTGTTTTGGCCGTATCTTGACTCGTTCATCATTGTCTTTATTGATGATATTCTGGTATACTCTCGGACTCGGGAAGATCATGAGCAGCACCTAAGGACAGTGCTTCAGACTTTGAGTAAAAAGAAGTTATATGCAAGTTTCTTGAAATGTGAGTTTTTGTTGGATTCCGTGTCATTCTTGGGTCATGTGGTTAGGGGTGTGCATTTGAATCAATTTATCGATAAATTGAATCGATTATTTATTATCGAAATCAAAATCAAAAATATTGAAACCTTATTGAAACAACAACGATAAGCATATGTACAAATCGATAATCGATAAGTAATTATCGATAAGGGTCAAAATCGAATCGATAAATCGAATGCACATCCCTAGACTGTAAATGCTTGTTAAATGAGTAATTACCTATTTGTGTAGATTAATATAACATACAGAATATATGTATATTCTGTTAATATTTTGAAAGCGGTTATACAATATTATTTTCCCTAATCCATACCCTTTCCTTTACCCTAAGTCCCTTACCCTATTTCCTCTACCACATTTAAGGAATGATCATATTTAACGATCAAGGGAAGTTCAAATTAATGGAATAAAGAATTAGTCATGATGATGTGTTTTGTTTTGTTTTGTTTTATACCGTTGGAGTGCTGGTGGCATACATTTGATCCCTTACTTTAGTTTTGTTGCATGTGCTTGTTGACATAATTTTTATATTATAAATGGTGTTCGTCTTATTTTAGCTTCTTTTTGTCCATATTAGTTAGGCGCGTTTATAGCGATATACTTTCCGTGGAATCTCACAATTTTTTTTATTGGTGTAATTGATAACCGAATCGATAAGCCCCCAAAATCGATAAATTGAAATCGAAAAAATCAAAACCTTATTGAAATGATAATGATAAGCATATGTACAAATCGATAATCGATATGTAATTATCGATAAGGGTCAAAATCGAATCGATAAATCGAATGTATACCTCTACATGTGGTATCGAGTAAGGGGATAAAGGTGGACCGAAAAAATATGAAAGTAGTGCAAAGTTGGCCCAGGCCTTCCTCAGCTACAGAAATCCGTAGTTTTTTGGCTTGGCGGGTTATTACCATCGATTTTTTGAGGGATTTTCATTTATTGCAGCATCTATGACCATACTGACCTAGAAGGGTGCTCTGTTCCAGTGGACAAAAGAGTGTAAAGCAAACTTCCAGAAGCTCTAGATAGCTTTGACTACAACCCCAGTTTTGATATTTCCTACAGGCTCGGGGTCTTATACTGTCTATTGTGATGCCTCGAGGATTTGTCTTGGAGGGATATTGATCCAAGATAGTATAGTGATTGCCTACGCATCCAGATAATTGAAGGTACATGAGAAAAATTATCCTGTCCATGATCTCGAGTTAGATGCTATTGTTCACGCCTTGAAGATCTGGCGTCATTATTTGTATGGTGTGCCTTGTGAGATTTATATTCATCACCAGAGTTTGAAGCATTTTTTCAAGCATAAGGACCTTAATTTGCACTAGAGGAGGTGGTTAGAGCTGCTGAAGGACTATGATATCACTATTTTGTATCACCCGGGCAAGGCAAATGTGGTGGTCGATGCTTTGATTCACCGGGCGGAGAGTTTGGGGAGTTTGGCTTACTTACCAACAGTGGAGAGGCACATAGCGATGGATGTTCAAGCTTTAGCTAGCTAATTTGTGAGATTGGATCTTTTAGAGCCCAGTCAGGTTCTAGCTTGTGGTTTCTCAGTCATTCTTATTTGATCGTATCCGGGAGCATTAGTTTGATTACCCTCATTTGATTGTCCTCAAGGACAAGGTTCTGTATGGTGATGCTAGAGATGTGACTATTGGTGATGACGGGTTATTGAGGATTCAGGGTCGGGTATGCGTACCAAATGCTGATGGGCTTCGGGAGTTGATTTTAGAAGAGGCCCATAGTTCGTGGTACTCCATCCACCCGCTGCCACAAAGATGTACTAGGATTTGAGACAACACTATTGATGGAGGCGGATGAAGAAAGATATAGTGGGGTTTGTAGCTTGGTGCCTCAATTGTCAACATATGAAGTGTGAGCACCAGAGATCGGGTGAGTTGCTGCAGATAGAGATTATGGAGTGGAAGTGGGAGAGTATCACCATGTACTTTGTAGTTGGTCTCCCACGGACTTTGAGGAAGTTCGATGCCATTTGGGTAGTTGTGGATCGGCTGACCAAGTTTGCGTATTTCATTCCTATGTGTACTACCTATTCTTTGGAGTGGTTGGCGAAGATTTATACTCGGGAGATTGTTCGTCTGCATGGTATTCAAGTTTCCATCATTTCAGATAGAGGTACTCAGTTCACATCACGGTTCTAGGGGGCGTAAATCATGAGTTGGGTACTCGGGTGGAATTGAGCATAGTATTTCACCCCCAGATGGACAGACAGTCCGAGCACATTATTTAGTTTCTTGAGGATATGCTTCATGCGTGTGTGATGGAGTTTGGCGGTTCTTGGGATCAGTTCTTATCACTGGCAGAGTTTTCCAACAATAACGACTACCAGTCCAGCAATCGGATGGCACTGTATGAGGCCTTGTATGGTAGGCAGTGTAGGTCCCTAGTGGGTTGGTTTGAGCCGAGCGAGGCTAGATTATTGGGCACAGACTTGGTTTAGGACGCCTTGGAGAAGTTTAAGGTAATTTAGGATACATTTCGTATAGCCCAGTTTAGATAGAATAGTTATGCGGATCGGAAGGTTCGTGATGTTTCCTACATGGTCGGAGAGCGGGTCTTGGTTCGAGTTTTGCCTATGAAGGGCGTTATGTGATTTGGGAAGAAGAAGAAATTGAGTCCGAGGTTTATTGGTCCTTCTGGAGATATTGAGGGGTGTTGGGGAGGTTGCTTATGAGCTTGCTTTACCTCCCAGCTTGGAAGGAGTTCATCCGATATTTCACATTTCAATGCTCCGGAGGTATCACGGTGATCAGTCGCACGTGTTGGATTTCAATTCAGCCCAATCAGATAAGGAGCTATCTTATGTTTAGGAGCCAGTGGCGATATTGGACAGGCAGGTTTGAAATTTGAGGTCAAAGAATATTGTATCAGTGAAGGTTCAGTGGCGGGGTCAGCCAGTCGAGGAGGCGACTTGGGAGACCTAGCAGGATATGCGCAGCCGTTACCCTCATCTTTTTACTACTTTAGGTATGTCTCTATGCTCGTTCGAGGATGAATGAATGTTTTAATAGAGGGATAATATAATGACCCGACCGGTCATTTTAAGAATTACTAGTGCATACCCCGTGTTTGTTTCTGCTATTGTAAGTTGTCGAGAAGGTTCATTTTGAATTTTGGAGTGTTTTGGGACACTTAGTCCCTAAATGAGAGTTTAAGCTTTAGAATTTTGACCGTAGTCGGAGCTCTATGAAGGCGGTCTCATAATGGAATTCCGTTTGTTCCATTATCTCCATTGGGTTATTTTGGGCTTAGGGGCGTGTTCGGATTGTGTTTTGGAGGTCATAGATTAATTACGCCTGAAATGCCGGAAGTCGAATTTTTGAAATTTTGGTTCGATAGTGAGATTTTGATATCGCAGTCGTAATGGAATTTTGGAAGTTGTAGTAGGTACGTTGTGTAATTTTGGACGTATGTGCAAAATTTCAGGTCATTAGGATGAGGTTTGATAGATGTTTTGATCCAAAGCGGAAATTGGAAGTTTTGGAATCCTTAGGCTTGAATCTGAAGGTGTTTTGATGATTCGATGTTGTGTTTCGAAGGTTGGTACAAGTTTGTATAGTGGTATATGACTTGTTCGTATTTTTGGTTGAGGTTCCGGGGGCCTCGGGATGATTTCGGAAGTTTGTCAGAAGAATTGGGAGTTTGTTGGAGCATTTTCAGCTGCTAACTGCTGTCATAACAGCACCTACAGATTGGGGACCACAGGTGCAGAGCTGTAGAAGCGGGTGGCCAGTCGCAGATATGGACAGAGGAAAGAAAATCAAAAGTCGCAGGTGCAGGTGTTTTATCGCACCTGCGAGATCGCAGATGCGGTAAGAGAAGCACATATGCGGCCAGGTTTCCGCAGGTGCAAGAAAATGGCCGTAGGTGTGGAAGCCCTGGGCCAGAACCTATATAAGGTTTCTATCCTAATTTTAGCCTATTCTTTCACCATTTTTTATCTGAGAATTGAGCTTTTGAGAGGTTTTTGAGAGAGGATTCAAGGGAGCTTCAAGGAGGTAAGATTTTTGGAACCCAAACTTGTTTATATGGTATTATTCTACTGATTTGGCAAGAAATTTATGGAAAACAAGGGTTAGAATTGAGGGTTTAGGTTTTTAAATTGGAGACTTGGATAAATGAGACAAAATCTGAATTCATTCTCTCTTTATTTCAGGAGTTGGAGCCCTATTGTTGGCTAAAGGAAAAAACGCTCAACTAAGGGGTTGGAGCCCTAATGTTGAATAAAGGAAAAAATGCTCAACTCAGGGGTTGGAGTCCTAATGTTGGCTAAAGAAAATGCTAAACTCAGGGATTGGAGCCCTAATGTTGTCTAAGTGAAAAATTCTCAACTCAGGGGTTGGAGCCCTAATGTTGGCTGAAGGAAAAAACGCTCAACTCAGGGATTGGAGCCCTAATGTTGGCTAAAGGTAAAGTCGCTCAACTCAGGGATTGGATCCCTAATGTTGGCTAAAGGGAAAAATGCTCAACTTAGGGGTTGGAGTCCTAATGTTGGCTAAAGGAAAAACCGCTCAACTCAAGGGTTGAAGCCCTAATGTTGGCTAAAGAAAATGCTCAACTCAGGGATTGGAGCACTAATGTTGGCTAAGGGAAAAATGCTCAACTTAGGGATTGGAGCCCTAATGTAGTCTAAAGGAAAAAATGCTCAACTCAGGGGTTGGAGTCCTAATGTTGGCTAAAGGAAAAATGCTCAACTCAGGGGTTGGAGCCCTAATGTTGGCTAAAGAAAACACGCTCAACTCAGGGAATGGAGCCCTAATGTTGGCTAAAGGAAAACGCTCAACTCAGGGATTGGAGCCCTAATGTTGGCTAAAGGAAAAACGCTCAACTTATGGATTGGAGCCCTAATGTTGGCTAAAGGGAAAAACGCTCAACTCAGGGATTGGAGTCCTAATGTTGGCTAAAGGGAAAAATGCTCAACTCAGGGATTGGAGCCCTAATGTTGGCAAAAGGAAAAACGCTCAACTCAGGGATTGGAGCCCTAATGTTGGCTAAAGGAAAAAACCTCAACTCAGGGATTAGATCCCTAATGTTGGCTAAAAGGAAAAAATGCTCAACTCAGGTATTAAAGCCCTAATGTTGGCTAAAGGGAAAAATGGTCAACTCAGGGATTGGAGCCCTAATATTGGCTCAAGGAAAAACACTCAACTCAGGGATTGGAGCCCTAATGTTGGCTAAAGGTAAAGAGCCCGAATCAGGGATTGGAGCCCTATTGTCGGCTAAATGCTCAACTCAAGGATTGGAGCCTTAATGTCGGCTAAATACTCAACTCAGGGATTGGAGCCGTAATGTTGGCTAAATGTAAAGAGCTCGACTTCGGGATTGGAGCCCTAATGTCGGATAAACGCTCAACTCAGGGATTGGAGCCCTAATGTTGTCTAAAGGAAAAAACACTCAACTTAGGGATTGGAGCCCTAATGTTGGCTAAAGGTAAAGAGTTCGACTCAGGGATTGGAGCCCTAATGTCGGCTAACAAGGTACCAGGTTGATATTGAGAATTCTAAACTGACCTCTTTTTTGGGATTTTCTCCTTTTGTTGCCTCTTTTTGCTTTTTTTCATTTTTGATAAGATGCAGGTAAGAACTTGGAGGAAACTTCCCTTTTGTATCGATTATTTGCTGCAAAGCTGTTTCAGCACTTGCGCATTTCTTTTCTTTTGGCTATGCTTGCTTTTGCGCGGTTGCCTGGATTGCACCTGTTTCAATTTTCAAACAAAGAACAATTGTTAGTTTGAAATGGTGGTTGGTTTTGTGGCCTTGATTGTTTGATAATGGCCTTGCTTTTGTCGAGACCTTCTGCTGCTTGCTGGTTTTGAAGATTATCCTCTTTTTCAAACCACATGACTCAACTTTCAGGATTTCATGATGACTTGCCCGCGTGGGGCTCATGCACTTTCACTTTACTTTACTCTTAGCACCTTTGTCCTTGACTTTCCTTCCTCTTCAATGTCTTTGTTTTGAAAGCATCAACAATCATGGCCAGTCGGGATTGGCTTAATGTGTCCGCTGAGGCTGGGCATTTTCTTTAGCTTTTGCTAGGCAAAGCCCTGTAAAACTAGTCCTGCCACCTTTTCTTTGTAATAGTTTCAGAAACAGAGTTAAACCGAAAGTGATTCAAGGAAAAAGTACGCAAAAGGCAAGAAGATGATTTTAAAGAGAAGCGTCCTTTTCGGGGAAAAAGAAGGACTTATCTGGGGGCGCATGCTAGCTTCAAATGAACATGACATGCTTCTTGGACTGGATGCCCGTCCCGCACAAACTTTCTCAACATTCTCGTAAACTCATTGATCCACATTTTAAAACCAGGGAACCTTGCCAGGACTCTTTTAGTGGTGAGATGTCTTGTTTTCGGCCGACAGTACCCTTTGCGGGTTTTCACCAATCGACCTCTCTCATTTCTCTTCTTACCGTCGCCCGATAGTGCTCTTTACGAGTTTTCACTAAACGGACTCTCTCATTTTCAATTTCTCTACTTACTACCGTGTGACGACTCAGCCCGTCGTTACGTGAGTTTCCACCCAATTTTCCCCTTATTGTGTTGCTTCATGTTTCAATATAAGTATTAGAGTCGATAGGGTGTAATTGAATTGGTTTTGGTTGAAAATAAGGCACATAGCCTCTTAGAAGGAAGCTTGTTTTGGAAAAGTCAACCGGAAGTTGACTTGTGAGTTAGAGGGCTCGAAAGTGATTTTCGGTGGTTCGGTTAGCTTCGGGGGATGATTTGTGACTTAGGAGTGCGACCAGAATTGAATTTGGAGGCCTGGTGTAGAATTAGGCTTGAATTGGCGAAGTTGGAGTTTTGGCGAATTCCGGTTGATAGGTGAGATTTTGATCCGGGGGTTGGAATGGAATTCTGAGAGTTGCAGTAGCTTCGTTAGGTGATTTTGGGTATGTCTGCAAATTTTTAGGTCAATCGGACGTCGTTTGGTTGGGTTTTTGATCGAATGTGAGATTCGGAAGTTTTAGTTGAACTTAGGCTTGAATCCATCGTTATTTGATGATTTTTGTGTTAATGATTGTGTTTTTATGATTGGAAAAAGTTTGAATGAGGTAATAGAACATATTTGTATTTTCGGTTGGGGTCCTGAGGGCCTCGGGTTGAATTCGGGTGGTTGAACGAGAGAATTTGGAGGTTGAAGTTTGCTAGTTTTGAGTTGCAGTAGGTATTTCCGCATCTGCGGAAGGGAGACCGCAGAAGCAGAAAATTCTCCGCAAGTGCAAAATTTGGTGAGTTCAGCAAGTTCTGCAGAAGCGGAAATTTATTCGCAAAAGCGAGTCCGCAGAAGGGGGAAAGAGGTCGCAGAAGCGAAATGGCGATGGCTTGGAAGTTCCGCAGAAGTGGAACATTTTCCGCATATACGAGTCCGCAAAAGCGGACTAGTAACCGTAGAAGCGGTTTTGGATGAGTTGAAGGAAAACTGCAGAAGCGGACAATTTCCGCATACGCAGAAGTCGCATAAGCAACAATTGCACCGCATAAGCGAAAATGCTGAGTGTTTAATGAAACAGTGGGTTTCGATTTTCAGAAGTTAGAAAAATATTTTGAGACTTCGGGAGAGGCAATTTTGGGCAATAATTGAGAGATATCGAAGGGATTCCATCAGGTATGAACTTGTAGCTTCAAATAATGTTGTTATGGTATAAAAACAAGGATTAAACATTGATAATTTAAGGAATTTAAGGGTAAAAATGGTGGTTAGGGCTTGAAGCCTAAGAGAGACTAAATTGACGATTTGAAGGGGCTATTGAACTCCGATTCTTGTGTAATTGATACGTACGGACTAGTGGTGAGACGAGGATTCCGGAAATGTGAATTTTTTTATTTTTCAAGAAGTGGGCCTGGGGTTCGGGTTTTTCCAACTTCGTGTTTTTGGATGTTTTTCGAGTTCTTTCGATTGGGTTAAGTTCCATTAGCCTATTATAGTGCATTCCTTGTGATTTTTATCTGATTCGGCACCCGAGGAGGTTGATTCAAGAGGGAAAGGCTTAGCAGACTAGTCTTGTGGCCGGTTCGAGGTGAGTAATAGATGTGGATGATGACCTGAGGGTTTGAAACCCCTGTATATCACACTGTGACGCTATATTGAGGCAAGACACGTACTCCACGGTGAGTGCGGGGTCGAATGTGATCGGGGACTATGGCTTAGTTTGCCCGAGTGATGTTGTACTGTGTTGTTAGCTATAAATTAGCTGGAAAACCTCCTACTTGGATGGTTATGGATATATTTGGGTTGCGGGCCGGTTATTTGGATCCCATAGGGAGTATTATCGCTATTTTTCTGTGATTTATAGCATGTTTTCATGATATCAATCCTGAGCTAAACATTGTTCTGAAATGACTAGAAAATTTCTAAAATTTCTAACACCTAATCGATAATTACTGATAATTGGAACTAAAACTGGTAAGTTGACTATGCCTGTGTGGCTTGCATGCATATAGCTGGACTGATAGTGGATCGAACTGCACGCCATAGCATATGTTACTATGATATTGCGCTTGGGCTGTAGGAGCCCCTTCGGAGTCTGAACCCCCACAGTGAGCATGGGTACCCAAATGGATCGGGCTACGCGCCGTAGCTGTCATATGCATTGTATTACATTCATGCATTGAGATATATATATCTGCTTTGACTGTTTCTGTTGGCTGTTATTACACTGTTAAATGTGTAGGAGTACTGTTCTTAGCTTTACATTGTGCTATTTTTGGGATTTCTTACTGTCAGACATTATACATGTCTATTACCACTGAGTTGGAAGTACTCACTTTACTCCCTGCACCTTGTGTGCAGATCCAGGTACTCCGGGAGCTAGCTGAGCTTACTGCTGTTCATCAGAGTTTTCATACGGAGTTGTCGAGGTAGCTGCCTGACGTCTGCATGACCCAACTTCTCTCCTATTTTTTGTTGTTTGACTTTTCCGCGTACTTCAGACTATGTGGTATTACAGTATTACTATGCTATTCTAGTAGAGGCACTAGACTCATGACCCCCAGGTCTTTGGGAGTTTGTTCAGTGTTGTTGATTTTCGGATTATTTCTATCTATCAGTTATATTTTTGGTTTCAATGTTATTAATGATTTTCAAACAAATGGTTTTGAGCTTTATGCTCGGGTTGAGAGTGAAATTGGTCGGGCTTGCCTAGCAGTTGTTTTGGGCGCCATCACGACCGGGTTTGGGATCGTGACAAGTTGGTATCAGAGCCTAGGTTAATAGGCCTCATGAGTCTTGAGCCGGTTAGTAGAGTCTCGCGGATTGGTACGGAGACGTCTGAATTTAGCCTCGAGAGGCTGCAGAACCTTTAGGAAGCACTTCATATTTTTGAACTCTTGTCGTGCGGCTTTGTTGATCCAAGAACTAAACTTCTGTGTTCTATTCTCTTGCAGATGGCGAGAACTCGTGCTACCGGACATGGAGGACGACCACTATTGCCACCTGCTAGAGGTCGCGGACGTGGCCGTGGTCGTGGTAGAGCAGCAGGGGCAGTACCAGTTGACCGACCAGTTGCCCCTATTCAGGGTCAGCCTCCTGCTGTTGATGCTCCAGCAGCACCCGTTCAGGCACCGGTAGTGCCTACTGCGATTCCTGGTCTTCTGGAGGCATTAGCTTAGATCTTATCTGTCTGTACTGGTCTGGCTCAGGCAGTTTCAGCTTCTACTGCCGCAGCTACTTCTCAGACCGGGGTTGGTCATCAGACCCCCACAGCTCGCACACCAGAGCAGGTTGTGCAGGGACTACAGACACCAGAGGCAGCCCCTGCTCAGCCAGTTGCACCGGTTGCTCCAGTTGCCCCAGTCGCACCAGTCCCAGGGTATGTTGTTCCAGTGATGCCAGATGACGAGCAGCGTCGGCTAGAGAGGTTTGGTAGACTTCAGCCTCTGACATTCAGCGGTTACTGAGGGCGGGGATGCCCAGGGATTTCTGGACAAGTGTCAGAGGATGCTTCGCACTGCAGGGATCTTAGAGTCTAGTGGGGTGTCTTTTACCACCTTCCAGTTCTTAGGACCAGCATTTACATAGTGGGAGGAGTTTGAGAGGCGTATGCCTACAGGAGCAGCACCCCTTACTTGGCAGTAGTTCTCTACTCTCTTTTTGGAGAAGTATGTGCCACAGTCTCGCAGAGAGGAGCTGCACCGACAATTTAAGTGGTTAATCCAGGGTGATATGACAATGACCCAGTATGAGTTGAGATTTACTCAGTTGGCCAGACATGCTACGTGGATGATCTCGACAGATCGGGAGAGGATCAGGAGGTTCATAGATGACCTCAACTATTCTATTCGTATTCTGATGACTAGGGAGAGGGTAATTGCAGCTTCATTTGAGGAGGTAGTGGATATGGCTCGTCAGTTTGAGATAGATCGTCGCCGAGAGCGAGAGGAGAGGGAGGCCAAGAGGCCTCGAGGTACAGGTAGCTACAGTAGTGCTCCATCTAGAGGCCAGTTTTAGCAGAGCAGAGGTCGATCTTTCAGGCCTCCTCAGACAGGTCGCCCAGAGTAAAGTTGGACTTCTTCAAGCTGTGGCCGTCAGGGTTATCAGCAGGGCCAGTCTTTACTTAGTTCCCTTCCAGCTCAGAGTTCTACTCCTGCTTCTTCAGCCCAGGGCTCATCTGCAGTGAGGGGTTCCCTTCAGTCCCCTTCTCCAGCTCCGGGTAGTTGTTATGAGTATGGCGAGTTTGGCCACATGAGGAGACAGTGTCCTCGGCTTGGTAGTGGTCGTTCTCAGCAGAGGGATCAGCCCTCCTCTTCTACTCCATCTACTTCAGCACCATCCCAGTCAGGTAGGGTGGGGGTCAGTCAGCTAGAGGTCACACCAGGGGTGTAGATCGATCGAGCGGTGTTCAGGCTCGACTCTATGCGCTTCCAGATAGGAGGGACGCTGTTGCATCTAACGCAGTGATCACAGGTATTATCTCAGTGTGCCACAGAGATGCTTCTATTTTGTTTGATCCCGGGTCTACATACTCCTATGTGTCTTCTTATTTTGCCCATCATTTGGGTACGACACGTGGTTGTCTTGCTTTGCCAGTGCATGTATCTACCTCGGTGGGTGATACTATTATTATGGATCACGTATATCGATCGTGTCTTGTCACTATTGGGGGTCTGGAGACCCGAGTTGATTTGCTGTTGTTGGGTATGGTAGACTTCGATGTGATTCTGGGTATGGATTGGCTATCTCCGTACCATGCTATTCTGGACTGTCATGCTAAGACAGTTACGTTGGCCGTTACGAGTATTTCGAGGATTGAGTGACGGGGTTCGACTGATTATGTCCCTAGCCGGGTGATTTCTTTTTTAAAGGCCCAGCGGATGGTTGGGAATGGATGTTTATCATATTTAGCATTTGTGAGAGATGTTGGAGCTGAGACTCCTAGTATTGATTCTCTGCCCGTGGTGAGGGATTTCCCAGATGTGTTCCCATCAGACCTGCTGGGCATGCCGCCGGACAGAGATATTGACTTTGGTATTGATCTGGTGCCGGGCACTCAGTCCATCTCTATTCCTCCTTATCGTATGGCACCAGCTGAGTTAAAAGAATTGAAGAAGCAGCTTCAGGAACTCCTAGATAAGGGGTTCATTCGCCCGAGTGTATCACCGTGGGGTGCACCGGTGTTGTTTG
>MU783608.1:7379-19188 GCA_026770625.1 Nicotiana glauca
TGAACCTATTCATTATTTTTCAGATAAAAATCTGTCAATACAAACCACACGGTCTCCAATAAATTTTAAGAAAAAATGAAAAACACAATATAAAAAAAAATAATAAAAATAATACATGCTCCTGTCTCCCCCGGAGGTCAATCTGTATTTTCAAGCCTCTTCCTGATGAATACAGTAGAATTTTTTGTCTGTAGTACTCTACTACATATCTGGATATGAACTGTTCAAACTTTAATGAACACACAACATGAATATAGGTGTTCAAGATCTATGAATTTAAAGGACTATTACAGCCTATTCACGATATGCATCCCAATTCAGCATCTGTACATCAATATTATACTATGACATTTAGCCAGATGCTTAATATAGCAAAATAAATATATGGAAAAATGGACAACTGACTCATCATCTTGGTCATACTGTCGGTTCGTATGTCAACAACCTAAAAAATCAATCAGAAAAGTCAAAAGAAGAAGAAGGTCAATCTAAGGGATGAAATGAAGAAAAATAGAAGAGAAGCATAGAAGTGTTGTTAGGAAGACATACTTGAGAGTAACGACACTCTCAACTCTCATGATTTGTAGAAAATCCCGAATTTTTGCGTGTGAACTTCATGTTTCCTCCGTACATTTACCTGTCGACATGTGGGTACTTCTAATATGACGAGAAGCAGCCTGATTTCTGGTCCTCCAAAAGAGAGGAGATGAAAAGAAGTTGGTGGTTGTTCTAAAGGGGCGGAAGAGATTATATAGCGTTAAGGAATAGAGAATAAGAAATAAAATAGTGGCAATGAATCTGCAACCGTTATAGAAAGTGAGAAAGACGTGTATTAAGACTTCAAAGGTGTCATTTCTACTACATAAAGTAAATTAATTTTTCAACATTTTTTTTTGGCACGGAGTAAATAAAAAATATATTCCCAAAATGGAAGGAGTAGTAATCTGTCGTTGGCGCAGCCAAGGTGTAAGTTATTGTCTCTGTCCTTACCATAATTATTTCTTCTTGGGAAGGAACGTCTAGAAAAGATTTACTACTCACTACTTTCAGAACATGGAGTTAAAGAAGAAGAAGAATGAAAGAGAAAGTGGAAAGTGTGAAACTAAAATTGTGGAGTAACCAGTTTGATGGAGTTAATTTTTCTTCTTTAATGTAAAAAATACCCTCCCTTGACTTTGTCAAAAGCGTAATATCTTTGGCATCTTCAACTCTTGCACCATACTTTTTTACACCAAAAAGTGCAAATTAACTTCAACCCATTACACTATTTTTTACACCAAAAAGATTATTCCTTTTACATTGTTCTCTCACTTCTATATTATATTATTTTCTTTTATTTTTTTATTTCATAAAACAAATCACTTTTTTTACATTCATTTCATATAATTCATATTCCTTTCTTATATTACCATTTAATATAAAATTATTTTATACCATAAATTTTTAAATAATATAAATTATAAGCAAATATTTTACATATTAATGGATAATTCATAAATGTGAAATAATTGACAAGATATAATTAAACAAATAATACTTTAGGGTAAAATTTAGTTTAATTTTATATAAATATTCAACTTTCAGGAGTAGTATGTTGCTCTCATAAATGTTCTAGAATTTAATTGAGAATACAAAAAGTACAGGATATTTTTAATAGACCAGATACATTAGGAGACCGTTTGGCCAAGCTGTCAAAAATAGCTTATTCCGAAAATTACTTTTTTCAGAAGTGTTTTATTCAAAAGTACTTTAAAAAAACAGTTTCTGTTTGGCCAATTAATTTAAGATGTACTTTTTGCGACATTAGGTAAATAACTTGTGCTTAGCCGATCTTTCTAAAAAGTTCTTTTGAGTGTCAAATTACCAAAAAGGATAATACCAAGGTTTCTAATTATTTTAAAGAGAAAAATGAACTTAAACTACATCTTTTTTTGCCTGAGCCACGTGGTAACCGATTTTTCCCAGGTTTTGACACGCCCTCAAGCTGAACGCCCATGGTCTACACTATTCTCCCCCTACATTGCCCAGCCTTCTACACTACTCTTCCTCCAAATTTTCATAGTCGCTCAATTTTAGTTCCAGTTTCCTTTGCCTCCTTAAATCTTCTATCTTCCTATCCTGAATTATTTGACCTTGTCCAAGGCCTCCTAAACTAAACTTGTACCCAACAACCGAGCCTCTCCTGGCTCAAACCATCCAACCGGAGACCGCCACCGCCTACCATATAAAG
This sequence comes from Nicotiana glauca, assembly GCA_026770625.1. Lineage (NCBI taxonomy): Eukaryota > Viridiplantae > Streptophyta > Magnoliopsida > Solanales > Solanaceae > Nicotiana > Nicotiana glauca. The sequence goes on from MU783608.1 coordinate 9,610, forward strand.
CGTCATAAGGAGCCTTCTGAATGCTCGACTTGTAGTTGTTATTGTAGGCAAAATCTACTAAGGTAAAAAATGGATACCACGAACCTCCAAAGTCAATAACACAAGCTCGGGGCATATCCTCCAAAATCTGAATAGTCTGCTTGGACTGACTGTTCGTCTGGGGATGAAATGCTGTGCTCAACTCAACCCGTGGGCCCAATTCTCGCTGAACTGCTCTCCAGAAGCGCGAGGTAAACTGCGTACCCCGAGCCGAAATGATAGACATGGGCACACCATGAAGGCGAACAATCTCCCGAATATAGATCTCAGCAAACCTCTCAGAAGAATAGGAGACTGCCACAGGAATGAAATACGCTGACTTGGTCAGCCTATTAACAATGACCCATATCGCATTGAACTTCTTCCGAGTCAGTGTAAGTCCAGTAACAAAATCCATAGTAATCCGCTCCCACTTCCACTCGGGAAGCTCAATTCTCTGAAATAAACCATCAGGCCTTTGATGCTCGTACTTAACCTGCTGACAAGTCAAACAATAAGCCATATATGCTACGATATCCTTCTTCATTCTATGCCACCAGTAATGCTGCCGCAAATCCTGATACATCTTCGCGGCGCCCGGATGAATAGAGTACCTGGAACTATGGGCCTCCTCTAAAATCAACTCTCGGAGTACATCCACATTGGGCACACAAACTCGCCCCTGCAACTTCAAGACTCCATCAGCATCCAATGTAACCTGCTTGGCACCTCCTTGCCGCACCATGTCTCTAAGGACACACAAATGGGGATTATCAAACTGCCGATCACTGATACGCACCAATAATGAAGAACGAGCGACCGTGCAACCTAACACTCGACTAGGCTCAGAAACATCCAGTCTCACAAATCGATTGGCCAAAGCCTGAACATCCAAAGTGCTGACTCTAACTGACCGGAATATAAGCAAGACTGCCCATGTTGGCCGACTTCCTACTCAAAGTATCGGCCACCACATTAGCCTTCCCCGGGTGATATAAAATGGTGATATCATAATCCTTCAACAGCTCCAACCACCTCCTCTGCCTCAAATTCAACTCCTTTTGCTTGAACAGGTACTGAAGACTCTTGTGATCAGTGAACACCTCACACGCCACTCCATACAAATAGTGCCTCCAAATCTTCAATGCATGAACAATGGCTGCCAACTCTAAATAATGCCATAGTTCTTCTCATGAATCTTCAACTGCCTCGAAGCATAGGTAATGACCTTGCCCTCATACATCAACACCACACCAAGCCCAATACAGGAAGCATCACAATAAACTGTATAAGGCCCTGAACCTGTAGGAAAAACCAACATCGGTGCCGTATTCAGAGCTGTCTTGAGCTTTTGAAAGCTCGCCTCACACTCATTCGACCATCTGAACTGGGCACCCTTCTGGGTCAACCTGGTCATTGGGGTTGTGATAGATGAGAACCCCTCCACAAAGCGACAATAGTAGCCTGCCAGTCCCAAGAAACTCTGAATTTCTATAGCTGATGCGGGTCTAAGCTAGTTCTTGACTGCCTCTATATTCTTTGGGTCCACCTGAATACCCTCTATTGATATGACATGACCCAGAAATGCAACTGAACCCAAGCACAATTCACACTTGGAGAAGTTTGCATATAACTGACTATCCCTCAGAGTCTGAAGAACCACTCTAAGGTGTTGCTCGTGCTCCTCCTGACTGCGGGAATATATCAATATATCATCAATGAAAACTATCACGAATGAATCCAAATAAAGTGTGAACACTCGGTTCATCAAGTCCATGAAAGCTGCTGGGGGATTCATCAACCCGAATGAAATAATCAAGAACTCATAATGCCCATACTGAGTGCAGAAAGCTATCTTAGGGACATCGGATGCCCTAATCCTCAACTGATGGTAGCCAAATCGCAAGTCAATCTTGGAAAACACCCTAGCACCCTGAAGCTGGTCAAACAAATCATCAATCCTCGGCAGTGGATACTTATTCTTGATCGTTACATTCTTATTGACCCATCCTTTTTCTTAATCAATAACACCGGGGCACCCAAAGGTTAGACACTGGGTCTAATGAAACCCTTCTCAAGCAAATCCTGCAACTATTTTTTTAACTTTTTCAACTCCGGCGCGGCCATGCGATATGGCAGGATAGAAATGTGCTGAGTGCCTGGAACCAGATCAATGCAGAAATCAATATCCCTGTCAGGTGGCATACCTAGCAGGTCTGAAGGAAAAACATCAGGAAACTAACAAACAACGGGCACAGAATCAATAGAGGTAACCTCAGCACTGGAATCACGAACATAGGCTAAATAGGCCAAACACCCCTTCTCGACCATACGCCGAGCCTTTACATATGATATAACACTGGGGTAGAATGACCAGGAGTCCCTCTCAACTCTAAACATGGCATGACCGGTAAAGCTAAGGTCATAGTCTTGGAATGGCACTCCATGATAGCATGATACGGAGATAACCAGTCCATCCCCAATATAACATCGAAGTCGACCATGTCTAAAAGCAATAAATTGACACGGGTCTCAAGACCCCCAATCACCACAACATAAGATTGATGGACTTGATCAACCACGATAGAATCACCCATCGGTGTAGACACATAACAGGAATACTCAGTGGATTACTAGGCATGACCAGGTACGGTGCAAAATAGGATAACACATACGAGTACGTAGACCCTAGATCAAATAGCACTGAAGCATCTCTATCACAAACCGAAATAATACCTGTAATGACTGCATCTGAAGACTCAGCCTCTGGCCTGGTTGGAAGAGCATAACATCGGGGCTGGGCCCCTCCACCCTGAACTACCTCTCTGGGATGGTCTGGTTCTGGCTGGCCTCCACCTCTGGCGGCCTGAGCTCCACCTCTAGGACCTCTACCTCCACCTCTAGCACCTCTACCCCCACCTCTAGCTGTCTAGGCAGGCTGTGGAACATCTGATGCATGTACTATAGCACGAGAACTCTGCTGTAGAGAACTGCTCGAAGCTCGAGGGCAATACCTAGCAATATGCCTCGTGTCGCCACAAGTAAAACAAGCCTGCGTCGGACGACCTTGGAAACTCTGAAGCGGCAGGGCACTAATAGGTGCTGATGGTGCACTGTAAGACTGCTGATCGGAATAAGGCGGTTGAGAACCACGACCACCTGAAGTACCATGGGAGACCTGGAGAGCTGACTGAAAGGGCCTAGGAGGATGGCCTCTACCATATAAATCTCTACCTCCAGACGAGGTACCCCTGAATCTGCCGAAATGACGGGGCCTCTTCTCTCCCCATGACCACACCCCTGCGATAGTACTATCTCAATCCTCCAGGCCACATTAGCCGTCTCCTGAAAAGTGATATCACTCCCCGCCTCTCTAGCCATGTGGAGAAGAATCGGCTGAATCAAACCATCAATAAACCTCCTCGCTCTCTCTCTTTCTCGGTGGGAAGTATGACAAGAGCATGGCATGCTAGATCGATGAACCTGGTCTCATACTGAGTGCCTGTAATGGAACCCTGCTGAAGGTGCTCAAACTGCCTCTGAAAAGCCTCCCACTGAGTAACGAGGAGAAGCTTCTCCAGAAACAACACTGAAAACTGCTCCCATATCAAAGATGGTGACCCGGCTGGCCTGGCTAAGCAATAATCCCTCCACCAAGTCTTGGCAGATCCAGATAGGCGAAATGCAGCAAAATCAACTCCAATGGTCTCAACAATGCCCATGTTCTAAAGAACCTCGTGTCAACTATATAAGAAATCCTGGGAATCCTCAGAAGAAGCACCGCTGAACGTGGTGGTGAAGAGCTTGGTGAACCTATCCAGCCTCCACAAAGCATCTGCGAACATAGCCGATCCATCGCCGGTCTGAGCCACTACACCCGCTTGAACTACCATAGCTGGCTAAACCACTGGAACCTAAACCTGGGCAGCTACCTGCTCCGGAGTGCGCGTAACAGGAGTCTGAGCCCCTCCTCCAACCTGAGAGGTGGTCGGTGCTACTAGAAGCAATCTTGCTCGAGTGACACTCTCCATGAGGCCTACTAATCAGACTAGAGTGTCTTGAAGAACTGGGGTGGCAATGAACCCCTCTTGGACCTGAGCTGGGCCCACCAGAACTGTTGGGGCCGGAACCTCCTCCTCGAAATCAACCTGAGGCTCCGCCACTTGTGCTACTGCTTGGGGCTAAGCTCCGCCCCTAACTCGACCTTACCCTCAGCCCCTAGTGGGAGTTGCTGCTGGGGGCTCGAGCTGCTGAGCGATAGATGAGGAAGCGCGTGTTCTCTCCATCTGCGAAAGAACACAGTAGAAATTCAATCAGTATTTGAGGAATAATTTCACACGACAAGAAGGAACAAATGTGAGATTTTCCTAACTCTGTAGACTTTAGGGGATAAATACAGATGTCTTCGTACCGATCCCTCAAACTCTACTAAGCTTGTCCGTGAGTTGTGAGACCTATGTAACATAGAGCTCTGATACCAACTTGTCACGACCCGAAATTCCCACCCTCGGGAGTAGTGATGACGCCTACTCGTGGAAGCTAGGCAAGCCAAGAACAGTTGCAACCATTATCCTAACTCATTTTATACATGATTAAACAATTTGAATTATGAATGAATAAGCAATTAAAATAATACAATTAATAAAAGATAACGGAAGTCTGAACAAAAAATATAGCAACAGCGTCTAAACATCAATACAAGTCTCTACCCAGCACCTAGTGTTACAACATTTCACGGACCATCTAAGAAAGCTAAAGTCATAGTCTGAAACAAAATAATAAAACTCTGTCCCGGTACAAGCGAAATAGGGCAGAAAGGGGATAAAAGAGATGTCGGGCATGCGGACGCCTGCAGGACTACCTCGGGATCTCGTGGACTGAAGGACTGCTTCCTGGCTACTGCTGCGGATCGTAAGCTGCTCCATCACCTGGATCTGTGCAAAAGAGCACAGAGTATAGCATCAGCACAACCGACCCCATGTGCTAGTAAGTGCCTGGCCTAACCCCAGCGAGGTAGTGACGAGGCTAGAACCAGACTCCATATATATATATATATATATATATATATATATATATATATACACACATACAATACAACAAAGAGGCAACAGAAATAAACAATTAAAAACTGGGGGAGGGAACATGCTTCAGGGGTAACAGATATAAGTAAAATATCAGGAATAATAGAGGAGAAATCTATTGTCTAGCTTCTAACACAGAAATAAGAAATAAAGAAAATTTTCATATTCAGCTCATCTTGTTGCAGCCGTGCAACCCGATCCCGTTTCTCGTAACTCGTGGTAGGCATACCACCCGCTTCAATTTCATAATATCTTTTGGTAGGCGTACCACCCGCTCCCATTTCATCAATCTTGTGGTAGGTCTACCACCCACTCCCATTTTATCAATCTCTTGTGGTAGGCGTACCACCCGCTCCCATTTATCAATCACTTGTGGTAGGCGTACCACCCGCTCCCATTTCTATCCAACACAACATAAAAAAATAATCCCGACTAGGGGACAACAATATAATAACCTCCCGGTAAGGGAACAACAATATAATAACTTCCCGGCAAGGGAACAACAATATAATAACTTCCCGGCAAGGGAACAAAATATCAAATCAAAAGTTTCGGCAATGGAGAGTCAGCTATAACCAATCTTATTCAACTTCTACCTGACACATTTAATACCAATACTCAGCCATAACTAAAGTCTATGGAAATAAACTAAATCCTTGCTCAGTATCGAGAATCATCAATCAAGCTTTCATAGAATCCATTAAGAATACAAGAATTATAAATTTAAGGCCCACGGTCATGCTCGACACCAATGTATAGATACTCTTCACCATGCCTATACATCGTACTCGACACAAAACAAATTGCAAATAAGACTCAACTCCTAATCCCTCAAGTTAAGGCTAGACCAAACACTTGCCTCAAACTTCCACGGAAAAATCAATCCACAATCACCACTTCCTCTCTCGAATCCGGCTCTAACCCAATCGAATCTATCCATATTTAACTCAATACCATCAATAAGAGCTAAACAAACCAATTCCTATGTTTAATTACAACTTTCCAATCATTCTTCCCAAAATCCCAAAAAATGGCCCCCGAGCCTGCTTGGTCGAAACACGAGGTTCGGACCAAAATCAAATCCTTCATTCACCCATGAGCCCGAATATATAATTAGTTTTCAAATTCGACCCCAAAACGAGGTCTAAATCAAGAGAAATCAAAAAGCCCTAATCCTACCAATTTCTCTTATATATAATTCGGCATCCTTACTGCTATATGTTACATTGAATCCAATTTTCTTCATAAATTTCCTTAGACGTGTACATCAAACATGTAATGTAAATTCCTATCTTTTGTTCTAGAAATTAATTATAAAAGGCTATTTGCCATCGGTAAAAGATGTTCAAACACATCCGACACATGATAGCAAACTCAAAAGGTAAGGAATATAGCCTAAGTTTAAGACGACAATGCTAAAGCATGAGTATAACTAACATAATTATTGTTTTGTTTCATCAAGATCTTTCTATCAATGCTTGTTGAGTATCACTTCGTTGGAGTATGTGCGCACCTAATCAATGGGAATATTCATATTTTTGATTCCATAGATGGATACCTGAAAAGTTATAATCCGTTGATTTTTTTGCTGGTATGTATTCAGTTACTTATTTAAGTACCAATTATTTGAAATAGTCAAACTGACATTATATTTTCAGACTAAGTTATTGTCCAAGGTTGATAAGACATTCGATGCTAAGAGATTCACTATAATCAACTTTAAAGATATCTGGTGCCAGAATGATTCTTCAAGTTGTAGAATTTTCCTTTGCAAGTACTTTGAGTATTTTGAGAGAGAAGAACAAATTCCTTTCGATCAGGTTAGTAGTGAAAGGCTGAAAAGCTCACTTATATGCTTCTAAGAAATACTTCCGAGGACACTTCTCTTAGTAATTTCTTAAGATTCATTAAACCTTTTTTTCTACTGAGCAAAACAAATCAAGGCAATTTAAAACAAAAGAAAGCAGAAATCCTAGAAAAACTCACATAATTTGATAAGATCTAGGATGAAAGGACTCTTACAGAAGATGAAGTTTTATACAAAGCACACTGGTCTATTGAATTTGATGAAGTGGCAAGGTTTGAGGAAGAATCATGGAGACAAAGGTCTCCAGAGCTTTATGGTTAATGCAACGGGATCAAAACACTAAGTTTTTCCACAAAATGGCAAATGCACATAAATGATACAAATCTATTGACAAGTTGGAGGTTAATGAGGTTGAAATTACTGATCCAGAATAGATTGTAGAGGTGATTAATTTCTACAAGAACATGTATCAGGAAGCAGAAGCATGGATGCCAGAGTTTCAATTTCAAAATGCGATCACAATCACTAATGAGGAGCATTTGTTGATGCAAAGATCATTTAAAGAAGAAGTACTAGATAGTGTTAAAATGTATGCAAATGACAAGGCCCTCGGCCCTGATGAACTCCCCTTGGGTTTTTTCCCACTCCTGCTAGGAGATAGTTAAGGAAGATGTTAGAAAAACAGTGCAAATTTCCATTCAGTTAATTACTTTGGAAAGAGCTTTAATGCAACTTATGTTGCATTGATTCCAAACAAAAGTGGGGCAGTTAATTTGAGGAACTTCAAGCCTATTAGCCCGACCAATAGTGTGTATATATAAGAGTATTAGGATCTTGGCAGAAACACTCAAAAGATTATTGGGAAACTGGTTGATAGACACCAAATGACATTTATAAAGAACATGCAGATTATGGATGCACCCGTAATTGCATCAGAATGTTTGGACGCTACACTCAAAGGGCTAGTTCCCTGAGTTATATGCAAACTTGATATTGAGAAAGCCTATGACCGTGTTATTTGGGAATTCTTGTTCAACATCGTAAGACAGATGGGCTTTGGTACAAAATGGATCAATTGGATCAAATTTTGTGTTAGTAGTCAGTGGTTCTCGTGAGGGTTTCTTATCCTCCTCAAGAGGATTAAGAAAGGAGATCTTCTATCACCATTTCTCTTCATTTTGGTGATGGAAGGATTTAGTGAGATGATACGGTTGGCAAGTATTGAAGGGTGGTGAAAGGATTTAGATTAACAAGCAGACACGAGACACAGTTGGAAATCATACACTTTCTTTATGCTGATGACACCTTTGTTCTTTGTGAAGCATCAGCTTCTTCAATAAGGTTTGTTAGGTTGATACTTATTTATTTTGAAGCATTCTCTAGGTTGAAGATCAACTGGAGGAAAAGTAGTTTGATTCCCGTGGGGAATGTTCTGGAAATGTAGAATTTGGCTATAGTGTTGGGGTGTAATGTTAAGTCTTTACCAGTATCCTTTTTAGGATTACAACAAGGATCAAAACGCAAGGCTAATGAGATTTGGAGTGGGGTTGAGGGAAGAGCTGAGAAGATGCTGGCAGATGGAAAGCCCAACACCTCTCTTTGGGTGGAATAGTAACTTTGATATATTCAGTATTGGAAGCTCTCCCAACCTATGTGATGTCGCTCTTTGTAAAAATTGAAAAAATACTGGACAAGCTAAGAAGAGAGTTTTGTTGGTAGAGGAATAAAATTAACAAGGGGTACAACCTTGTCAAATGGAGTTCAGTTACTAAAAGAAAAAGGGATGGAGCGCTATGAATCAAAAATTTAAAACTGCAGAACAAGCGATTGCTGGAAAAATAGTTATGGAGGTACAATAGCAAGAAGATGTCACTTTGGAAAGAAGTGATTCAATGTATAAGGTTGGGAAGGGGAATAAAAATTTGTTTTGGAAGGATAAATGGCTTGAAATTGGGGATTTGAAGGAGTTGTTTCCTGACCTATTTAATATTTTAACAGGACCTGATGCACTTCTCAATATAGTATGGACCAACACTGGTTGGGAAATAATTTTTAGAAGATCATTGAATGACTGGGAACTACGAAGTGTACAGGAGCTTTTCAGTGTTTTGAACTCTTTTAGATGATTAAATTTAGAAGAGGACAAACTGATATGGAAAAAAAAATAGCCATGGCATCTTCACTGTTAGAAGTGCTTACAAAACTCTCGACTATCAAGGGGTTGACAGAACCAACTGATATTGGAAGTATATGGAGTTCTAAATTTCTAATGCTCCTTACAAAGTGAAATGGGTGTTTTCTGGACATTGGTGTTGAATATGGCAAAACTCCCACATCGGTGGGAGACTTAAGTTTGGGGGAATGCCTAATGTTTAGGATTTAAACACACCTCTCATTTGCCTTCGTATCTTCTTAAGGCATTTGTATCTTCTCTCTTTAGTATTATTTCACTTATATTTTTTGAGTGGAATAAAATATTTGGTTGTGTCCGAGGAGTAGGCAAAATTAGCCGAACCTCGTAAATTCTGGTGTTCCTTTTTATTGTTGCTTTATTATCCCATTTATTATTTGGTGGCTGCCATAATTTTTGGTATAGTAGTTGTGACTCATTCACACTATATACATTTGGCTTCCGCAACAATTGGTATCAGAGCCAAGGTACTATCTAAGTAT
>MU783608.1:20737-33821 GCA_026770625.1 Nicotiana glauca
CAACAGGGAGTGGTTCGTGGAATTTCAAGAAGGAGAATATGGAGTCGTCCAAACAGCGGATAACATCCATCTTACCTCATATGGCATTGGTTTAATACGATTAAGGAACCATGATGGAATGATCAGAACATTAACAGATGTTCGATATGTACCGGGTTTGAAGAAGAATCCCATCTCTGTGGGAGCCCTAGAATCAAAAGGGTTCAAAATCATTATAGAAAATGGAGTTATGAGAGTATGCTCTGGTGCACTAGTGGTAATGAAGGCCAATCGGAAGAACAATAACATATACCGTTATCTTAGTAGTACAGTTATTGGAACAACGATAGTGACGTCCAGTGACGACAAAGAGGCAGGAGCAACTAGGCTATTAGCACATGCGCTTGGGACATGCTGGAGGAAAATCCTTAAAAACTCTATCAGATCAAGGATTGTTGAAAGGGGTAAAGGCTTGCAATTTGGAGTTTTGCGGGCATTGTGTCAAAGGGATACAAACAAGGGTTAAATTTGGTACAACAATCCATAATACTAAAGGCATTTTGGATTACGTACACTCTGATGTTTGGGGTCCTTCCAAAATACCTTCATTGGGTGGGAAGCACTATTTTGTAACCTTTGTTGATGATTTTTCCAAACGAGTATGGGTGTATACAATGAAGAGCAAAGATGAAGTGCTGGGAATTTTTCTCAAATGGAAGACGATGGTGGAGAATCAAACAGGCAGGAGGATCAAGTGTATTCGCACAGACAATGGAGGTGAATACAAAAATGATCATTTCAATAAGGTCTGTGAAAATGATGGCATCGTCCGACACTTCACTGTCAGACATACACCACAACAGAATGGAGTGGCAGAACGCATGAACCGGACCTTGCTGGAGAAGGTACGGTGTATGTTGTCCAATGCTGGCTTGGGCAAAAAATTATGGGCTGAGGCAATTACATATGCATGCCACCTCATTAATCATGTACCATCTGCTACTATTGATGGCAAGACACCATTTGAAAAATGGTATGGAAAGTCTGCTGTAGATTATGACTCTTTGCACGTGTTTGGCTCAACTGCATATTATCATGTGACAGAGTCAAAATTGGATCCAAGGGCAAAGAAGGTTATTTTTATGGGGATTACTTCTCGAGTCAAAGGATACCGCTTATGGTGTCCTATGACAAAGAAAGTAATATTCAGCAGGGATGTTACCTTCCATGAAACTGCTATGGTAAACAAGGTAACAAATGAAGATACCAAACAAGATGATGGTGTTTCTACGCAGGTGGAGTTTGAGGGAAAATTTATTTTTCCTACACAAGAAGCAGAGGAGGAAACAAATGAAGATTATCCTCTGGAAGGAGAGCCAGTAGAGGAGATTCCAACTCAGGAACCTCAACAACAACTTGAATCAATAGCAACCAGCAGGCCAAAAAGGAAAATAACGAAACCTATTTGTCTCATAGAGAGTGTTGCTTGTGCAACCGCAATTGCAGCTGATGATGTTCCTACGACTTATAAAGACGCAGTCCAAAGTTCAGAAGAAAATAAGTGGAGTATTGCCATGAATGATGAAATACAGTCCCTTCATCAGAATCGTACATGGAGATTGGCCAATCTCCCGAAGGGAAAGAAAGCAATTGGGTGCAAATAGGTATTTGCAAAGAAGGAAGGATTTCCTAACCAAGTAGATGTTCGCTACAAAGCAAGATTAGTGGCCAAAGGATATGCTCAAAAGGAGGGAATTGATTACAATGAAGTATTTTCTCCAGTTGTAAAACAATCCTCCATTAGAATTATATTGGCTTTGGTAGCACAGCTGGATTTGGAACTAGTTCGGATGGATGTAAAAACTGCATTTTTACATGGAAACTTGGAGGAGAAAATCTATATGACTAGCCCAGAAGGATTCAAAGCTGCTGGAAAGGAAAATATGGTGTGCAAACTTGTAAAATCATTGTACGGATTGAAACAATCTTCTAGACAATGGTACAAGCGATTTGACTAGTTTATGTTGCAGCAAGGGTACAAGACAAGCAAATACGATCATTGTGTGTATTTGCGCAAGCTTAAAGATGGTTCCTTTATATATCTTCTCCTATATGTTGATGATATGTTGATAGCTTCTAAGAATTTGGAAGAAATTGCTAAGTTGGAGATTCAACTGAAGAAGGAGTTCGAGATGAAGGATCTGGGTGAGGCAAAGAAAATTCATGGCATGGAGATAATAAGAGATAGATGTTCAAAGAAACTCTGTTTATCTCAGAAAGAATATTTGAAGAGAGTACTACAACGTTTTGGCATAGATGACAAGACTAAGCCAGATAGTACTCCACTTGCTCCCCATTTTAAGCTAAGTACTACTATGTCGCCATTGGATGAAGATGAATGAGAGTATATGTCAAAGGTACCATATGCAAATGTTGTTGGTAGCTTGATGTATGCAATGGTCTGTACGAGACCTGACATTTCACAAGTTGTTGGAGTTATTAGCATATATATGCATAATCCAGGAAAGGAGCATTGGCAAGCTGTAAAGTGGATTCTGCGGTATATTCATAATACTATAGATGTCGGGTTAGTTTTTGTCACAATCCAAAATCCTGAACCCGATCGTGATGGCGCCTCTCGTGAGTACAAGGCCAGCCAATCAACAAAACATTTCATCTCTTGTAATTACATAGCAAGAATGAGTTTAAATCATAGTCAATATAATATTAAATGTGAGATAAACGTGATGGAACAGAGAAACCATCCCCAACTCAGCCCGAAATCGGGGTGTCACAAGTCACGAGTATCTAAAGAATCTAAACACTATTATAAGACCAGTAATATACATAATGGAATTTAGAATCAACGGAAGAGATGCGTGCCGCGAACGCTGATGGTCACCTTGCTCAGCTGCGATGGCTAAATCTCCAATCAACTCAAAACCCGCTATCGGGTGAACAATTACCTGCATCTGCACACGAGGTGCAGGGAGTAAAATGAGTACTCCAACTCAGTGAGTAATAAAAATAAATAATGACTGAAAGCATGAAATCTCATAAGGGCACAATATAGCGCTATATCACTGTCACGACCCCAGTTCACCCTCCATGAACATGTCGTGATGGCACCTAGTCCCTATGACTAGGTAAGCCTAACAATGCGGAAGATAAACCAAAAATTTCGGAAGCAAATAAATAAAACTGAACTGGTAAAATAAACAGGGTTTAAGGTGCCGCTCGGCACCTACCACAACAATCCTCAAGCTAACAAAACTTCCCAAAACCCGAAAACTAACAAATCACAAGCTAAGGGGATACATAAGAGGCTCTGACTCAAGAATATCTATACAAAGGAGAAAATACTGGAAGTACTATACTTATTTCAGAAAAAAAACTGGAAAAGGACTCCTCGGTCTGCGGACGTAGCAGATATACCTTGAAGTCTCTACCAATACGCCTCCCTCCAAGACTGACAGAACTGAGCAGGAGTACCTGTATCTGTACAACAAAAATGTGCAGAAGAGTAGTATGAGCACACCATGGCGGTGCCCAGTAAGTACCAAGACTAACCTCGATGGAGTAGTGACGAGGAACAGTCAAGGAACCTACCGGTCGATAAACAGTGTAATCATAGGAACAATGGTAATGACATATGAATATGTAAAGAATGCATAAACGACCAAAAATGCTACAATTCACAATAAGGGGTAAATACAACAATTAACAACAAGAATATAATAAATGATGGTACAAAACGATGGCAAAATCACAACCCAAATCCTAAGGTCACAATACAGCAAAGAAAAGAAACAAGTAAATAATTCCTATCATACAATGACGTTCACAGAAGGTCTTATCCCATTCTTTCCACAATTTCACCAAGTCTCTGACTAACCACAATTCGCGAAGACCTAGCATCTGAAATCTAACATTTGGCATCCTGTGCCCATCAATCTCATGGTCATACCGACAGCTAACTGGCTAAATAGGGCCACTCTCCCAAATATAATGGATAAGCGAGGCGTACCACCACCCTTAGAAAAGTCAGGAGGAATTCACCTCTAATAGGAGTATTCAGCTACGTGTATGCTTGTATAAATGTTTCTAACAAAAATTCTATCAACCAACAAACATGAAAAAGGAGGACGGACCGCACGTACGATGTTCCCTCACAACTCCCAAGCGGTAACATTCATACAGATAAACAAATCCACAATCACAATAGAAACAAATAGGAATGCCTCAACAGGCCGTCACAACTCTATACAATCAATCCCTGACATATCCCACCTTATTTCGCCACGTGTACAATAAATAATATAATAGGCACCGCCTTATTTCGCCACACGTGCATAACAATGTCCCACCTTATTCCGCCACATGCGCAAACCATATATAAGCATATGACATATCCCGTCTTATTACGCCGCATGTGCAAAAATATCAATAACAACAATAGCACGGCAAAGACCTCGTGCAACCTTTCAACAACAACCGCACGACTGAAACCGCATGCATCACAATATCAACAACCGCACGACAGAAACCTCGTGCATCACAATATCAACAATCGCACGGCAGAAATCTCGTGCATCACAATATCAACAACCGCACGGCAGAAACCTCGTGCATCAGAATAGCAACAATTTAATAGGGTAGAATTCTGACAAGAATGATAAATGCAGTAGTGTAATAAGGCAAATCAACGAAAAAATAATAACTACCAGGATAAAACAGAAACACAGGTAAACACCACTCAATCTCAAATATCAATGAGGGTCTCCCAGGATACCGTCCTGTAGCCCTCTCCTCAACTGTCCAATGGATCTCCCGAGATACCGTCCCGTAGCCCCAAAAAACGTGCAGGGGGATCTCCCGGGATACCTTCCCGTAGTCCCAAAATAAAAGTGCAGGGGGATCTCCTGGGATACCGTCCCGTAGTCCTAAAATAAAAAAAAGTGCAATCATAGCCAGAAACAAACTAAGGGATAAATATGAAAGACGGAGTAGCAGATAGAACTAGCCTAGCATGCTTCACGTAGTACGATTAAACAACTTAGAAATTAGGCAATTATATCAGGTAGACATGCTTTCCTAGTCTAACACAAGTAATAGGCTTCAAGTACAACTTCATATTCGGTGATTACAAGGATCTACGAGCCCTAAGGATCAATTTACCACAAATAAATCCGAACACGCACTCGTCACCTCGCGTGCAAGGAATTCAATCAACAAAGAAGACTCTAATCCTAAGGGGAAGTCCCCCACACAAGGTTAGGCAAGATACTTACCTCGAACCGGTACAAAAATCACTATGAAACGGTGCCCTTGCCACGAGTTCTCGACTCCAAATGGCCCAAACCTAGTCAATTAAATTACACATTATAAATAATATTGTAAACAACTGATTCCACTGTAAAATTTAGAGCTAGGGCGCGAAATAGATAAAATGACCAAAATGCCCCTCCATCCAACGTCTCAGATTCGAATAATTTTCACATTTTCAAAACCCTCATACTCTCACGAGTCTAACCATATCAAAATTACAAAATTCCCATATCATTTCGACCTTCAAATTAGTGATTCTATCCAAGAGGGGTTTCTACCCTTTTTCAACAAAAATCCTCAGATTAAACACCAACACTTGGAATAGATTCGAGTTATACAACCAAAATTGGGTTAAGAACACTTACCCCGTTGTTCTCCAAGAAAATCTGTCCAAAAATCGCCCAAACCAAACTCCAAATCAATAAAAATGGGAAATGGGAACGAAGTCCCATTTCCAAAACTTAAACATTCTGCCCAGACCATTTTCCGCTTCTGCGGTCCCGCTTTTGCGGAAAGACCAACCGTTTCTGCGGTTTCCTTCAAATGCCCGACAAACCTTTTATGCGGTCTTCCCATCGCAGAAGCGAGTTCGCTTCAGCGGAAAAATCTTCGCTTCTGCGGTTCCTCGCCCAAATGCCCACTTTTGCTTATGCGGCTCCTTGGCCGCTTATGCGGCTCCATGAGCGCAGATGCGAAAATATCAGAAGCAACAGACCAAAAATCTTCATAAGTCCAAAAATTCTCTGTTTAGCCATCCGAAATCATCCCGAGGCCCCCAGGACCTTAACCAAAAATACCAATACAACCTACAACGTTATTCAAACTTGTTCCAATTATTAAAACACCTCGACTAACATCAAAATCTTCAAATTACATCGAATTCAAACCTAAGTTCTTTCAAAACTTCAAAAACACGCATTCGATCAAAAACTCGACCAAACCACGTCCAAATGACCTGAAATTTTGCACACACATCCCAAATGACGTGACGGAGCTACAGAAATTTTCGGAATCCAAATCCGATCCTCGGATAAAAAACTCACTATCAGACCGAAAACTTCAAAAATTCAAACTTCGGCATTTCAAGCCTAAATGAGCTACGGACCTCCAAATAACATTCCGAACACGCTCCCAACCTTGAAATCACCTAACGGAGCTAACGGAACCATCGGATTTCAATTCCGAGGTCGTCTTTACACTGTTCCGACTACGGACCATTTTTTAACTCTTAAGCTCTCATTTAGGGACTAATTGTCCCAAAACATTCTGAATCCTAATATTGAACGTCCCGGCAAACCAAAATAGTAGAAATGAACTTAGGGAAAGCAGTTAATAGGGGATCGGGGCATGAATTCTAAAAATGACCGATCAGGTCGTTACATCCTCCCACACTTAAACATTCGTTCGTCCTCGAACGAGCATAGAGAACATACCTGAGGTCTTCAAGTCACTTAGTGCACACTTCCCACATACACCAGTGGGTGATCCCATGTCACCCAATCCATATAAGCATGACGACACCATCTCAACTGAAATTTAACCTTCCTAGCAATACCAATAAGCCATCAAGCCAAAATTCTCACCTTCCATCCATTTCCAAAAGACCCGATCCTAAATCCATGTCCGACATCAGTCTCAACCAACCATTTCAATACAAGCCAACACATACAGGGTACAACCATACAACATGACTCCTCACACATAGGCCCACAATCACATATCTGGTAGCAATACCTGCCTGAGATCAAATCCATACCGGCCATAAGCCTCATGTCCGATAGGAACTCCTTTCAAACCTCCACAATACTGGTGATGATACAATAACCACGAAAACCACATGACAGAACAACCGATTAACCAAATCTCCGCCAACACCAATGGGTACACACCCACAAGCTAAACTCAAGAAGCATAGAACGGAAATGACTGAGGGAACTAACAAGCAAATCAAACTAGCACAAATTCTTCTAAAACACAAATCAACAAAAACATCTATCAAGAAAGAATGAAAGCATATAAAGGACTCACAAGGATCTTATACTGATACAACTCTCACCGCAGCACACAGCCCGGTCTCACATATCAAAACACCTGAAGTCACGAG
Source organism: Nicotiana glauca (assembly GCA_026770625.1). NCBI lineage: Eukaryota > Viridiplantae > Streptophyta > Magnoliopsida > Solanales > Solanaceae > Nicotiana > Nicotiana glauca. The sequence continues at coordinate 28,149 of MU783608.1, forward strand.
GGTTCCGCCCTCAATCACTGAATCACAAGTAGGGCTCATACTAACCCATCTAGAAACTCTCACTGGATTAATCATGTCTATAATTTACAACACACTCTAACTCCCACACTGGTGGAGCATAGAAAATCACAGATCGTAAGTAAGAATACTCAAAAGTGACATCAAACCTACCAAAACAACAACAGGAATTTACTACTAGCCTCGTAGCTCTCGACAACAGCTAGAAACAGACAATAGACACGGCTATCACTCATAGAACCTCCCAACAGGATAATCACATAAATAGAGTGCAAATCATGAAGCTCTTCCATAAATGGAACAACAAACAAGGAACTCACCCTGATAGGTAGAACTGTGATGGGCTACAGATAGTTCCCCTCAACAATAAACCAAATCCGTACCTGAATGTTATTCAACTGGCGCACCGGCCTCAAGCCTACCATATGGAACACATCAACGAGCCGGGCCTCCCCCTCTTGGGCGCCCTCTACCTGCCTGAATACCTCGCTGGGACACACCGGTCCGAAGTCTGGGATAATCTCTCACCATGTGGCTAGTATCTCCACACTCAAAACACCCCCTCTGCTGACGAGGCGGTGGGAACTGTGCGGTACGGGTACTCCAAGACCCATGATCACCTGAGTTACCATGCTGAGTCTGAAATGCGAACTGAACTGGCTGGCCCGCAAAACCTCTACCATGACGCACCCTGCCTCCAAAATAAGGACCTGTATATCTCCTCGGTCTACGAGGACTCCTCGCCTCCTCAAACTCTCCCTCTTGATCTCGTCTGCTCTCTCTCTCCTGACCCTGCCTGCCCTCTCTCTCTCTAGCATGCATACCCTCTATCCTCCTAGCAATGTTCACCACCTGCTGATATGGAATATCCATCTCCAACTCACGGGCCATGTTGGACCTGATGCTAGGAATAAGCCCCTCAATAAACCGGCGAACCTTCTCGCGTACAGTAGAAACCAACGCTGAGGCATGTTTAGCCAAGCTAGTGTAATGGACAGCATACTACGAGACGGTCATAGCACCTTGGTGCAAATGCTCAAACTCCGCGCGCCATGCATCCCTGAGGCTCTGAGGAACAAACTCTCTCAGGAACATATCTGAAAACTGAGTCCAAGTCAGTGAAGCTGCCTCGTCTGGACTGTCTAACTCATAGGTGCGCCACCAATCATAGGCGGCTCCTCGAAGCTGAAAAGTAGTGAAGGAAACCCCGCTCGATCCAGAGATACCCATAGTACGGAGAATATGGTAACACTCATCAAGAAACCCCTAGGAATCGTCTGATGCTAATCCACTGAACATCAGAGGATCATACTTCTTGAACCTCTCTAGTCTCATCTGCTCCTGCTCGGAAGCCGCTGCCATGCCCTCGGGCTGAACTGGTGCCGCAGGTGGCGCAGGAATAATCTCTGGAACCTGCTCAACATGCGCTCGCTGCTCAGGAGCGCGGGCGGTGGGAGTCTGTGCTCCTCCCCCGGCCTGGGATGTGGCTGCAGCAAGGGGAAGCAATCCTGCCTGAACCAAAGTGGTGTACATACTCATGAACTGTGCCAAAGTCTCCTGAATGGCTAGGGTAGTAGTAGCAGTGGGCGTGTCAGGTGCCTGGACTCCGGCTGGATCTGCTGGTGGTACCTCGGCAGTAGCTCGCGCAGGCGCTCTCGCTGCACCTCGTGCGCGTCCTCGAACTCTACCCCGGCCCCGACTTCCGACGGCTGCAGCAGGGGGCGCGGGTGCCTGATCGCCTCGAGTAGTACGTGTCCTCACCATCTGTGAGAGAGTAGAAGACAGAGGTTTAGGATTGTGGATGTCAAAATATCGCACGACAGGGAAGTCAAATGAAGTGAAATTTTCCTAACAGTTACATAGCCTCTAGCAGATAAGTACAGACGTCTGCGTACCGATCCACGAGACTCTAAATAACTAGCTTGTGATATGTGACTCCTATGAGCCTAGTGCTCTAATACCATGTTGTCACGACCCCAGTTCACCGTCCATGAATATGTCGTGATGGCACCTAGTCCCTATGACTAGGTAAGCCTAACAATGCGGAAGATAAACCAAAAATTTTGGAAGCAAATAAATAAAACTGAACTGGTAAAATAAACAGAGTTTAAGGTGCTGCTCGGCACATACCACAACAATCCTCAAGCTAACAAAACTTCCCAAAAATCGGAAACTCACAAATCACAATCTTAGGGGATACATAAGAGGCTCTGACTCAAGAATATCTATACAAAGGAGAAAATACTGGAAGTACTATACTTATTTTAGAAGAAAAAAAAAGCTGGAAAGGGACTCCTCGGTCTGCGTACATAGCAGATATACCTTGAAGTCTCTACCAATACGCCTCCCTCCAAGACTGACAGAACTGAGCGGGAGTACCTGTATCTGCATAACAAAAATGTGCAGAAGAGTAGTATGAGCACACCACGGCGGTGCCCAGTAAGTACCAAGACTAACCTCGATGGAGTAGTGACGAGGAACAGTCAAGGCACCTACCGGTCGATAAACAGTATAATCATAGGAACAATGGTAATGACATATGAATATGTAAAGAATGCATGAACGCCCAAAAATGCTACAATTCACAATAAGGGGTAAATACAACAATTAACAACAAGAATATAATAAATGATGATACAAAACGACGGCAAAATCACAACCCAAATCCTAAGGTCACAACACAGCAACGAAAAGAAACAAGTAAATAATTCCTATCATACAATGACGTTCACAGAAGGTCTTATCCCATTCTTTCCACAATTTCACCAAGTCTCTGACTAACCACAATTCGCGAAGACCTAGCATCTGAAATCTAACAATTGGCATCCTGCTCCCCATCAATCTCATGGTCATACCGACAATTAACTGGCTAACTAGGGCCACTCTCCCAAGTATAATGGATAAGCGAGGCGTACCACCACCCTTAGAAAAGTCAGGAGGAATTCACCTCTAATAGGAGTATTCAGCTACTTGTATGCTTGTACAAATGTTTCTAACAAAAATTCTATCAACCTGCATGAAAAAGGAGGACGGACCGCACGTACGATGTTCCCTCACAACTCTCAAGCGGTAACATTCATATAGATAAACAAATCCATAATCACAATAGAAACATATAGGAATGCCTCAACAGGCCGTCACAACTCTATACAATCAATCCCTGACATAGCCCACCTTATTTCGCCACGTATGCAATAAATAATATAATAGGCACCGCCTTATTTCGCCACACGTGCATAACAATGCCCCACCTTATTCCGCCACATGCGCAACCCATATATAAGCATATGACATATCCCGCCTTATTACGCCGCATGTACAAAAACATCAATAACAACAATAGCACGGTAAAGACCTCGTGCAACCTTTCAACAACAACCGCACGGCAGAAACCTCGTGCATCAGAATAGCAACAATTTAATGGGGTAGAATTCTGACAAGAATGATAAATGCAGCAGTGTAATAAGGCAAATCAATGAAACAATAATAACTACCAGGATAAAATAGAAACACAGGATAAACACCACTCAATCTCAAATATCATTGAGGGTCTCCCAGGATACCGTCATGTAGCCCTCTCCTCAACTGTCCAATGGATCTCCCGGGATACCGTCCCGTAGCCCCAAAAAAAGTGCAGGGGGATCTCCCGGGATACCGTCCCATAGTCCCAAAATAAAAGTGTAGGGGGATCTCCCGAGATACTGTCCCACAGTCCCAAAATAAAAGTGCAATCATAGCCAGAAACAAACCAAGGGATAAATATGAAAGACGGAGTAGCAAATAGAACTAGCCTAGCATGCTTCACGTAGTACGATTAAACAACTTAGAAATTAGACAATTATATCAGGTAGACATATTTTCCTAGTCTAACAGAAGTAATAGGCTTCAAGTACAACTTCATATTCGGTGATTACAAGGCTCTAAGAGCCCTAAGGATCAATTTACCACAAATAAATCCGAACACGCACTCGTCACCTCGCGTGCAAGGAATACAATCAACAAAGAAGACTCAAATCCTAAGGGGAAGTCCCCCACACAAGGTTAGGTAAGATACTTACCTCGAACCGGTATAAAATCACTATGAAACGGTGCCCTTGCCACGAGTTCTCGACTCCAAATAGCCCAAACTTAGTCAATTAAATCACACATTGTAAATAATATTGCAAACAACTGATTCCACTGTAAAATTTAGAGCTAGGGCGCGAGAATAGATAAAATGACCAAAATGCCCCTCCATCCAACGTCTTGGATTCGAATAATTTTCACATTTTCAGAACCCTTGTACTCTCACGAGTCTAACCATATCAAAATTACAAAATTCCCATATCATTTCGACCTTCAAATTAGTGATTCTATCCAAGAGGGGTTTCTACCCTTTTTCAACAAAAATCCTCAGATTAAACACCAACACTTGTAATAGATTCGAGTTATTCAAACAAAATTGGGTTAAGAACACTTACCCCGCTGTTCTCCAAGAAAATCTGTCCAAAAATCACCCAAACCGAGCTCCAAATCGATAAAAATGGGAAATGGGAACGAAGTCCCATTTCCAAAACTTAAACATTCTGCCCAAACCATTTTCCGCTTCTGCGGTCCAGGGACCGCTTCTACGGTCCCGCTTTTGCAGAAAGACCAACAGCTTTTGCGGTCTCCTTCAACCCCCGACAAACCGCTTATGCGGTCTTCCCATTGCAGAAGCGAGTTCGCTTCAGCGGAAAAAACTTCGTTTCTGCGGTTCCTGGCCCAAATGTCCTCTTTCGCTTATGCGGCTCCCTGACCGCTGGAGCCGCAGAAGCGAAAATATCAGAAGCAGCAGACCAAAAATCTTCATAAGTCTAAAAATGCTCCGTTTAGCCATCCGAAATCATCCCGAGGCCCCGGGGACCTTAACCAAAAATACCAATACACCCTATAACATTATTCAAACTTGTTCCAATTATTAAAACACCTCGACTAACATCAAAATCTTCAAATTACATCGAATTCAAACCTAAGTTCTTTCAAAACTTAAAAAACATGCATTCGATCAAAAACTCGACCAAACCATGTCCAAATGACCTGAAATTTTGTACACACATCCCAAATGACATGATGGAGCTACAGAAATTTCCGGAATCCAAATCCGACCCTTGGATCAAAAACTATCTATCGGACCGGAAACTTCAAAAATTCAAACTTCGGCATTTCAAGCCTAAATGAGCTACGGACCTCCAAATAACATTTCGAACACGCTCCCAACCCCGAAATCACCTAATGGAGCTAACGGAACCATTGAATTTCCATTCCGAGGTCGTCTTCACATTGTTCTGATTACTGACCATTTTTCAACTCTTAAGCTCTTATTTAGGGACTAAGTGTCCCAAAACACTCTGAATCCTAATACCGAACGTCCCGGCAAACCAAAATAGCAGAAATGAACTTAGGGAAAGCAGTTAATAGGAGATCGGGGCATGAATCTAAAAATGACCGGTCGGATCGTTACACTTACGCAGTAAATCAGTTGTATAGTAAAACAGTGAGTATCAGATAATTCTCCTTTTAAAATAGTAAAGACAAATAATTTCAACAGTAAGGATTAATCAAAGCTTGCCCCTCGGGCTCAATATGTAAATCTCAGTATAGTATCAGCCCCACGGGCTCACTCCCAACTCACCA
>MU783611.1:0-56187 GCA_026770625.1 Nicotiana glauca
AAGCACTTGGGGAGTTTTCTTGAGTCTGTTCCTATTGTTCCTGGCTGTCTGTTTGCTGTTACTATCCTGCTATTCCAGAATTTACAAATGGTATGTTCTTCTATGTTAAATAGCATCCATGTTATATGTTCAACTTCTCTGCTTCTACCCCTTCTTTCTTTGTGTTTTTATTTATGCTTTCATGCACTATGTAATTACCTTCAAGCATGCTATGTCTCTTTAGGTTATGTTTTAATCCCTTTCCCTCTATTACCTTTGTATGTGAGTATTGTCCTGGGTCATAGCAGCACTATGAATTGCTATCTGTGATCCAGAACTAGACTCTTCTGAGTCTTTACTCGATTGCTTTCCCATTCCCTTTCCCCTCAATGTGCTGAGCTCTAATTTAGGTCTGTTGGTGTCCTGATCACCATTCAGACCTGAGTTTGACTCTATAAGAGTCTGCTCTTATTTGTTTGAATCTGAGCAAGAGGTTAGGGGTGTGCCAGTCTATGCCATGGCTGGGTATGACCACCTTCTACTAAGGTTCCTCCCTCACTTTACACTTACTCCTAGCTTTTAAGTTCTACCCCCATCTGGTAAGCTATGCTTAGGGACCCTAGAGCTCCCTCTGAACTTGGATGCCTAAGGGCTGGTAATTCCACACATTGCACTACTCCATTACAACATTCACTCTTTAGGGTGTAAGCATTGCCTGGGCTCTTGAAGCTCCTTGGAACTTTGAAACACTCTAAGAGAAGGCCTTGGAATCTGGAACCCGGATTTGGTAAAACACATGTATTGGATATCAAGGTTGCATTAGGCAGTTTGGATATAGCTCAGGGATATGATGTATTTTATTTTTACTTTTGGCTCTGTAATAATAACTTTGTAATAAAAACTTGGGGAATATAGTAGTAAAGGGTATGGAAGGGGTTTTTAGTTGTTTGCATGTTAAAGGGTAGAAATCATGCCTATATGACTTTTACTCCTTTAAATCACCTAGAAATCATGCCTATAGGACTTTTACTCCTTTGAATCGCCTAGATATCATGCCTATAGGACTTTTAATACTTTGAATCGCCTAGATCTCATGCCTATAGGACTTTTGAATCTCTTAGATATCATGTCTATAGGCTTTTAACGTTTGAATCACCTAGAGATCATGTCCATAGGCTTGCATTTTTCTTCATTCAAGTATATAGAAATCATGCCTATAGAATTGCATAAAAAAAAATAGGCAAACCATAGGATAACACAAATCTCGTCTGCCTGAAACGGTAAAAATAGCATTGAGTAAATAAAGAAATTGAAGTAGACATCCTGCCTATAGGATCTCAAGCTCGCTCGAGTTATAAGCATGTAATCTGGCAACTATTTCAATATTTTTTAACAGATTCGTCCAAACCTGTCTGCAACTTAATAAACACGCGTTCCTAAAATCTCTTTTCCCAATTTTCTGTCTGAATTTTTTTATTTTTTGAAGTTACTTTCAAAACAACTTTCAAACTCTCGCCTCCTTTTTATAAACACTTTACTTCTGAAACATTTCTTTAAACAGTTCCAACGACTTTCCAAAACCTTCCTGAACTTCTGCAGATTTTTGCTTCTTTCGAAACGTGTCTGTGTTAGTCCTTAATTAACAACCCGGTAAAATACTCCAGATCCTAACAATTGGATCCAAGTTGCCTAATGTAGACCTTTTATCTAATTCTATGTGTCAAACTGATCTGTCTGCCACTTAATTTTAATTTAAGACCAAACTAGTATATGCAAGGCATGCTAAACTATATGTTGTCTGTTTAAAGGGGTTTCTTTGAGCCTTGGTTTGTCTTATTGTTCTTTCCCCTACTTGGTATCTATTTTGAATGACGCATTAGACTTTTATCCTTTGAAACTCCATGCAAAGCCCCATCCCTTTCTTCCCCTTTTAGGATTAGAAGTCCTAACACCCCAGGACTGAGAGGTTGGGGTAGGTACTAGAATGCAATAAGTAAAATGAGACTAATCACGTTTAAATACCTTAACTGTAAGGCCCCGTGAAATCCCTACTCAAAAATCCAGATCCCGTGGTGCCAAGATAGGATCGTGTGTTAAAAATTAGTAACCTTTTTGGATTGAATGATGTATTAAAAAGTCAAGAATAATTTTCTAGAATAAACACGAGAAATGCGGTCCAGAATGCGGTCCCATAATTGGAATGCGGACCGCATACCTGTCGCAGAGTGAGGCAGAATGTTGGATAAAATTGAAGTCAGAAATGCGGTCGCATAATCGAAATGCAGACCGCATACCTGCCGCAGAGTAAGGCAGAATGTTAGATAAAATTAAAGTCAGAAATACAGTCGACATGCAGTCGCATAATCAAAAATGCAGACCGCATAAGTCGTCGCATATTTTCCTTTGAATTTGCGAAAGTCAGTTCTGCGGTGCATTTTGCAACCGCAGAACATGAATACGGACCGCATTATTACCGCATACCGAGTCAGAATGTTTAGTTTTTAGGGAGCATTCTACGGTCCATTATACGGACCGCATGTTTACTCTGCGATCGCAAATGCGACCATATAGTTGACTCGGGGCTCCAATTTTCTAATTTTTAACCCTGACTTCCCTATCAATATAACTGGTGTTCTAGATCATTTTGAACATTCATCTGAGCAATTCTAGAGAGAGTAAGAGGTTTCTTAGAGAGGAAAAGTCTCCCATCAAATTATTCTATAAGATTGGGCTAAATCATTGAAGAAAATCAGGGAAAGGGTCCTGAATCTTCATCCCAAGAGGTGAGGCTCCATCACCTCAGCTCATATTTGCATACTTAGCCATATGGGGTCATTAGGGAAGTAATTCATGGGTATGAGAATGAATCTCTTGCATGCATGCCACCATAGAGTATTGGAAAGTAGTAAAATTAAAAAGGAGGCAATTGGCGGTATAACATGATAGAAATTCCTTACAGAAAGGGGCCTAAGATACAATGCACCTTTAGTGTTTGATGATATGCTCGAGCCAAGCTAGAACTTCGGTTTCGTCTCTAATTCTCAATTTTAATTCGAAATTTCTTGCTCAATAGATTGAAGCACCAAGAGTTCCGGAAAATTGTAAAAGAATTAGGAAAAGCTTTGTTGAGGTATGTATGGCTAAAACCCCCTTCTATTAGAACTCGAGCTCCGTTGGTGCTTACGAACGTGTGGTAAGAGTTGAATTGGATAGTGTATTGATTGTTATTGCGAAATTAATTGATTTACATACATGTGCCTCAATGTGAATAATGTGCCAATCTTGATAATTAGCGAATGATGAAAAGTATCATTATTTGTTGTGCCTCAATGTGAATAATGTGCCAATCTTGATAATTAGAGAATGATGAAAAGTATAATTATTTGTTGAAATACTTGGGCTATAAGCCGACACTGAAACAAAGAATTATTCATGCTAGCTATGTGCTCACTATTTGTGATTGCAACTTGAGTTATCTTTGATATATGTGTCTATGATCATAACTTGTAAAACGAATGTTGGAAAGGGAAAACGATGTGATGGTGGTGGCCATGAGTGCCCAGGAATTGTTATGATATGTGTGGACTAAAGATTTGAAGGTGTTGATAAATGAGAATCGAGTAATGCCTCCAAGAAGGTGATCTAGCCGATCGGGTCGTGATCGGACACCATGACGCACACATGGTGGTAATGTGCTGATATTGAATTTCGAATAAAGGAAATGAATTATTGATTGAGAGAAATGCCTCCAATGAGGTGACCTTGCCGGTCGGGTCGTGACCGGACTTCGCTCGAGATGGCGGTGGTGATGAGCACAGTGGTGAACATGTGACAGAATTGCCTTAATCGGTGTTGTGGAAATTGTATGAAGAATTATATGAATTGTTTCTTTGATTTGCCTGTATTAATTTCTTGTATCTATTTGATAATTCTTTCTAGTAAAATGGTGTTTAGTTATATATACCAGTACAATTCAAATGTACTGACGCCCCTTTTGCCGGGGGCGCTACATTCTTGTTATGATTGTAGGTGGCCCCATAGCGGATAGTACAGATCGTGTGTAGCGGAGCGTTCATCTTCTCGAAGTCTCGGTGACCCCTTATTCTTCCATGGGGCTGCATGGTGTATCTTTTGTTATTACAGCTTTTCATTTTTTGAGGTATAGCCGGGGCCTTGTTGCCGACATAGTCATGCTTATTTGTTGTATCTTTAGAGGCTCCAAAGACACTAGTGTGGGTTATGTACGGGTTTTGGGGAGTCCCCTATATGTATATGTTGAAATCCTAAAACTTGTGATCTCCTTAAGCCGTAACTCTAGTAGAATCCATGAAGCTAGCTTATGAACGGCAAATCTTTATGATATGAAATGAACCAGTAATGTGGTATACACCGTGTATTATCGTTCAAACTAACCAAAGGCATGAGTTCCGCATTCATATTGAGTTGGGGTAGAAAGCGTTCGGTAAGGCTAGCTCAGTCGGATTCACTTGATTGAGCGCCGGTCGCGCCTCCCGAGGTTAGGGCGTGACATTAACGGGGTGGGAAGGGTAGAATATAGATATGATGACTGGTGCATTAATATCTTATGTGAGAATAATGATTGCTGGGTATTGCACCAAAGTGATCCATATTATGTTTAACCTTAGGACCCCTTTCTTCTTCTTTAATGTTCTATCTTAGATTAATGTTTTCAACCAAAATTCCTCTTTTCAAAACAACTTATGTCTTTCGTCTTTCAAAATTTTCAACTTCTATGTTTCCTATGTGCAAACTTTGCTTGTTCACGCCTACTCTTAAAGTCACAATTAAGCATGGCCGGGAACCACACTAGTGGATCTTGAGGGGTGCCTAACACCTTCCCCTCGAGATAATCTCAAGCCCTTATCCGAACTCTGGTTTTCTTTCAAAATCTTCTTCTCTTCTTTTAAAGTGTCCTAATGCATTATAATCATTAGGTGGCGACTCTCCAAAATCCATAACCCAAATTCCCTGAAAGGGGGTAAAAGTGTCATTCCACCCATAATGTCGAAACCCGCTTTTCGCCCTTAGAAAAATGGGGGCGTCGACACAAGTCTAGTCACCTCCTTCCCGAGCTTGTCAACCAATTTCTTGTTTGCTTGGGACTTCCTCATCTTCTTCACTTCTTTTCCAAACTCCTTAATAAATGACCCGTGTTGTACCAGAGTGACCATGATCATCTTCTAGCTGTACAGAATCTTTTTGAACTTCTCATCAAGATCATAGGAGACATGTGGTGCATGTGTAGATGACTGTGCTGTAACAGTACTAGATATGTTATACAACTTTGAAGTAGTTGTCTGCATCTAGTTGTTGATACTCGCCAATGTTTGGGAGTCTCGCAGAGCAGATAATGGAGTTATAAGTATGAGCACTAGCCTTGAAGCTGGACAAGGGGCTACCCGGGGGGCTGTGGTAGGAGCTGAAGATGATAGCAGGGGACATGGCAGTAGCACTGGAAGAGGGCTCAGCAGAGGTGGATGGAATGTCAGCTATCTCAATAACTACCACTGTCGGCTCATCAGACTGGACTGTGGTGGTAGAAGGCTGAGCTCTCTTCTTTGGGTTGGTCGCATCCATTAACCAATACTATTCAAAAGGATTCTTCAGCTTCACCTTGGAGTCATATGATCTTGGCTCTACCTTTGCATTAGTGAGGTACTCTGTTATAGTGTTGGGATAAGGTTAGGCCGAGCTAGTCGATTTTGCTACAAATGAAATGTTGGACGATATCACCACACCCACATTAATTGGGTACCCAGCCATGATAGAAGCCATAAGAACAGCCTAAGAAAGAGGTAGATGAGTCTCATTCTGGCATGGATCAAGTCTGCTGCAAACAAAGGTATGCCATCCCTTAGTATAAAAGCTCAATGTGTTTTGCTGAATGGGAACCCCAACGGTAATCCATGGCGGTGGCAGCCCTGGTGGTACTAATATCTATACTAGCCAAGGTCGTACTTTTTCTTTCATTGCACACATCTCCAGATACTGCTTTGGCTCCAAGTGCTCAAACCCTAAGTACGCGTTTAGTGTATTCTAATCAAACCTCACATTGAAGTTACATACTTTAGTCACCTTCGTCGCCTTCGTGATGTGAGAAACATTTGCATAGAACTCTCGGACGAGGTACGTGTTGGCATCCTCAACTATTTTAGTAAACCACATCCATCCCTTTCTTGCTCTGAACTGCCTCAACACCGCAGGGTTGTATTTATCCAAATCCTTCAATAGAAACTACCTCTCAAGTGTTAAGGATCTCAACGGCCACCACATACGAAAATCAGTGAAGGTAGCCAAGCTAACGAACCTATCCTCCCATATCTTCTTTTTCTTCAATCTTTCCACACCCGTGGATGTACCGTCTCCCCATTTACCATCATCGGGGAATCCTATACAATATATGCCTCTCTATAGGGCTGCTGCTGGCTCAGAGGTTTGGCTAGCACTCTACGACCCCTCGAAAGTGCTATAAGATGAAGAGGCCTCATCCATTAGCTGGAATCGCCCCTGTGGCCTAGACTCTGTGGCTGTCTGCTCCTCCTAAATAGAGGCTGAGTTGCCTTCTGAGGCTTCCCTAGACAGGACGTAGGAACTAGACTTAGAGAGATATGCACCTCTCCATCTACCTGTTATAGCCTCCTTCTTGATTGTTTTGGGCTGGCCAAGGGACAAGGTACCTCTACCTCGGCCCCTAGAAGATTCACCTCTTCTTTTTGTAGTGTCGCTACGGCCTCGTAATAGAACCATTTTCTGTATCAAAGCAAAGAAGATTTTTAGTTGCAAGTCATCATTCAAGACTTATGTTGTCAAGGGATAACATTATGGACATAGTGAGGTTATGGCAAAACAACACAAGCTTCAAAAATTGGGTTTTGCGGTCCGCACATTTTTGAAGTGCGCCCACAAAATGGAAGTGTGGTCCGCAAAATTGCAAGTGCAACCACACTTCAGAAAATCAAATTTTAGAAGCTCAGAAGCCTCTCTGAAGACAGTGTGAAGCTATTGCGGACCACACAATTTCAAGCGCGGTCGCAGATTCAGACATTACGTACATGCAGACTTTTCCTACTTAAATAATGCAATTACTTGTACAATTTAGTATGGCAGCATGGTATAAACATGAAATTTCACTAACTCAATTCCATTAGAGCATGTATATCAATTACCCAGTTCAGATCTACCCAACATGAACACATGGATGAACTCAAATAACAGATGGACTAAAAAGAAACTAAAATTATAAAAATTAAACTAACACACAAATTTAACATGAAATGAAGCATACTAGATAGAGTGAGTGCATTGGTGTATAAGCACAAGTGGTTGCGTGTGGGGATAGTGAAAATATCTCAAGAAAGTTACAAAGTAACAATGATTTTTAGGAGAGGGAAAAGTGTAAAATGAACTCAAGTTTCCTATTTATACTAAAAATCTAAAGAGGGAAAAGGGTCAATGCGGCTGCAGATTTTCATTTGCGGTCCATACTCTATCACCCGGGGCTGTTGTCTCTGCTCTTAATGTGCGATCCACACATTTTTGGGTATGGCCGTAGATTTCCACCTATGGTTGCATAGCCTGCACAATGACGGTATCAAACTTCAGAGAGTTAACATTTTTACACTTTTTCAAGATTCCAATTATGCGGTCTGCACGAGAAATGTGCGGCCGCGAATGCCCTCCTATTATGGCACGCAGAAATGTGTTGTACGCACAACTAAAGTGCGGTCTACATATTCTTGAATAGTTAGCCATTATTTAGTTCACCCTTCTTGCAAGTCACACTCAACCCTATAGCACACTTCAAATCAAGTTAAAACACAAATAACAACTAACTACAAAAGAAAAAGAAAAATATATGGGCTGCTTCCTAATAAGAACCTTATTTAACATCGCTACATGAAACAAAATACCTTCAAGTGAAGTAAATGACCGCCACCACGTGGCTATATCCAGCCTTGCTCAAGTAGTGCTTTACCCGGTGACCATTGACTCAGAATACTTCATTGTTTTATTTTTCAAGTCTAATGCACCAAAAGGTGACACCAAAAATTTCAAAGGGACCACTCCACTTGGATTTTAGCTTCCCATGAAATATTCTCAACCATGAGTTAAACAATAATACAAGATCTCCCACCTTGAACTCTTTGTTCCAAATGTATTTGTCATTAAGATATTTCATCTTTTCTTTGTACAAGGACGAACTCGCATATGCATCGTACCGAAAATCATCCAATTCATTCAAATGTACACACCTCAAGTTAGCTGCTACATCCCAATCAAGATTCAACTTCTTTAGAGCCCACATTGAATTAAGCTCTAGTTCCACCAGAAGATGACAAGCTTTACCGAACACCAACTGGAATGGAGACATTCCGATTTGTGTTTTGTAAGCCTTCCAATAAGCCCATAATGCATCATCAAGCTTCTTGGACCAATCCGTCCTATTAGCATTCACCATTTTAGACAAGATACTCTTTATCTCCCGGTTGGAAACTTCCACTTGCCCACTAGCTTGTGGGCGATAGGGAGTCGTGACCTTGTGAGTAACACTATACTTGCTAAGTAAAGTGTGAAAAGCTTTGTTGCAAAAGTGTGATCCGCCATCGCTTATGATTGCACGTGGAGTACCAAAGCTTATGAATATATTCTTCTTTAAGAAGGCCACTACACTTCTCGCCTCATTGTTGGGTAAAGCGATGGCCTCAACCCATTTGAACACATAATCCACTGTGACCAAGATGCAGGTGTTTCCACAAGAACTCACAAAAGGGCCCATGAAGTCAATGCCCCAAACATCGAAAATATCAATCTCCAAGATGGTTGTGGAAGGCATTTCATTTTTCTTTGAGATTCTACCGGCCCATTGACATTTATCACATCTTTTCACCAACTTACTAGCATCCTTGTAAATAGTAGGCCAATAGAAACCACAACTAAGCACTTTGGCCGCCGTTCTTGCTCCACCATGATGACCACCATATGTTGAAGAATGACAAGCCCCAAGAATATCACCTTGCTATTCTTCAAGTACACACCTCCTAATCACCTTATTTATACAAATCGGAAAAAGGTATGGTTCATCCCAATAATAATCTTGAAAATCCCTTTTGAGCTTCTTCCTTTGGCTTGAAGAGAACTCATTCGGTATGATTCCACACAAAAGAAAATTTTCCAAGTCCGCAAACCATGGCACCTCTTTTAATGAAATTTCCAAAAGTTGTCATCGAGGAAGGATTCATTGATTTCAAGGACATCATGAGGCCTCCCCTCCTCCTCCAAATGAGACAAGTGGTCCGCCACTTGGTTTTCACTATCTTTCTTATATAGGATGTCATCAAATTCTTGTAACAAAAGTACCCATCTCATCAACCAAGATTTGGAGTTCTTTTTACTCATAAGTTAACAAAGCGCCCATGTTCTGTATGGACAGTGACTTTTGCACCCATCAAGTACGGGTGGGACTTCTTAATTGCAAACATAATAGCAAGGAGATCTTTCTTCATAACAGTATAGTTGACTTGGGAACTATTCATGGTCTTACTAGAATAGTACACGAGATGGAAAATCTTGTTGATATGTTGCCCCAAAAAAGCTCCAACTGCCACGTCACTTGCAACATACATGAGTTCAAAAGGCACACTCCAATTTGGTGCGGTGATGATGGGAGTAGCTGTCAACTTGAGCTTTAACAATTCAAAACTTCTCATAAAATGATCATTGAAATTGAACTTGGCTTATTTCTTAAGGAGCCTGCACAACGGCTTCACCACTTTAGAGAAATATTTGATAAAGCACTGGTAAAAACCCGCATGACCTAGGAAACTCTGCACACCCTTCACCGAAGTTGGGGTGGCAGCTTAGAAATTACCTTAATATTTGCCTTGTCAACTTCAATTCCATTCCTTGAGATGTTATGGCAAAGGACAATACCTTCCTCAACCATGAAATGGCATTTCTCCCAATTGAGTACCAAGTTGGTTTCTTCACATCTAGCCAACACTTTATCCAAATTTACAAGAAAATCATCAAAAGAATCCCCAGCCACCGAGAAATCATCCATGAAAACTTCAAGGTAGTCCTCCACCATGTCTATGAAAATAGACATCATACACCATTAAAAAGTCGTTGTTGCATTGCACAAACCAAACGGCATCCACTTGAAAGAAAAAGTACCATGGGACATATATAGGTTCTTTTCTCTTAATCTTCCGGGGCAATGAGAATTTGGTTGTAGCCCGAGTACCCATCAAGAAAGCAATAGAAAGCACAACCGTCCAATCTATCGAGAATTTGATCTATGAAAGGAAGTGGAAAGTGATCCTTCCTTATTACTTTATTGAACTTGCGATAATCCATACACACCCTCCAACCGGTCACCATTCTAGTAGGAATCAATTCTTTCTTATCATTGGTGACCACCGTCATGCCACCTTATTTGGGACACATTAAATTAGAAAAGTCCATGAACTACTTAGATGGGGTAGATAACCCAAGCATCCAACCACATGATAATCGCCTTCTTGACAACTTCTTGCATAGCCTTATTGAGTCTTCTTTGATGTTATGTATGCAAAAGATGGGGCTTATACCTCGAATATCCTCCAAGGTCCACCCATTAGCCTTCTTTCTCTTTTGTAACACTGCCAATGTGGAATCTACCTGCGTTAGTCAAATGACAGGAAAGAATAATCGGTAAAGTAGAACAAGGGCCAAGAAATTCATACCGAAGATGTAGAGGTAATGGCTTTAACTCCAAGGTAGGTGGATCTTCAATAGAAGGATTTCTAGGAGGAGTCTTCCTATTTTCAAGATCCTAAGACAATTTTTGGGGTGCATAGTTATATGACCCCATTCCTTGAAAATAGTTCACATATTCCATGAAACCATCCATCTCGTCCTCATCAAAGTTGAGCAAGATGGCCTCCAACATATCACCAATATTGATAGTAGCACTTGTATCATCAACAAGGACATTGGTCACCAAATCCACAAAAGAACACACCTCATTGCTATTTGGTTACCGCATGGACTTACATCCAGGAATACCACTTTTTCATTACCAACCTGGAAAGTGAGTTCTCCGGCTTCAACATCACAGAGAGCCTTAACCGTAGCAAGGAAAGGTCTTCCAAGAATAATTAGCACTTCATAATCAACCTCACAATCTAGAATGACAAAATCCGTTGGAAGAATGAATTTATCAACCCATACCAAAACATCTTCAATCATACCAAACAGCCTTTTCATAGAACGATCAGCCATTTGCAATCCCATAGAAGTAGCTCTTGGTTTCCCAATCCCCATAGTCTTGAAAATTGAATAGGGTATCAAATTTATACTTTCTCCAAGATCACAAAGAGCTTTAGCAAACTCGACACTTCCAATTATGCAAGGAATCATGAAAGCAGCGGATCCTCCAAATTAGGATCCATTAAATGAACAATCGCACTCACTTGATGACTGACTTTGATAGTCTCAATATTCACCGACTGCTTCTTTATCACAAGATCTTTCATAAATTTTACATAACGCATTTGTTCCAAATCTTCTACCAATGGCATATTGATTGAGAGGCTCTTCATCATTTGAATGAACTTCTTGAATTGATCTTCACCATTTTTCTTGGAAAGTCTTTGAGAGTATGGAGGTGGAGGCTTAGGCAATGGTGCCTTTTCCTTTTGCACTACCAGCTATGGTATGTCAATGATGCATTCCCTAGATGGGTTCACCTCCTCTTGAGTCTCTTCCACACAATCATCTATATCAATCTGAACTTCCTCATTTGGTTGAAAAATATTGTTGGGGATCTCTTCTTCTTACATTACATGGTCATCATCAATAAGTCGCCTTTCACTTAAGGTGGGTGCATTCCCGACTCTTCCACTTTTTGTGATAACCTCCATAGCATGCCCTGTAGGTTACCACCCTTTTGGGTTTACCACCCTGTCACTTGTTAGTGCACCCTTAGGACGAGAATTTAGAGCTTGGGAGATTTGCCCCATTTGAACTTCTAGGGTGCAGATTGATGTGTTGTGCAATGCAAGTTGGGTATCCGAATTGACATTCTTTTCCATCATTTTCTTGAACATATTCTCAATACATCCCATCTCATTGTTTGAAGAGCTTGAACCATGGGAAGGACAAGAAGATGGGTTGCTCGGTTGTTGATATATTGGGGGCCTTTGAAAACTCGACCCCCTGTTGCCTTGATTGTTACCCTAACTACCTTGGTTGTTGCCTACCCAATTTCATTGGTGTCTTGATCACGCCCAACTCTAGTCCTAAAAAGGATAAGCAGTTGCTACAAATATAATCCTGTCTAAAAGTTTGGAGTCGAACCCCACAGAGAACTAAGGCTAGCTATATCTATTTAATATTACTAAAAAGACAAGTTTGAACAATTTTCTAAATTATAAAGATTGAGATTTATATTTCTAACTAATTAACTAGCAAATACTGCAAAACGGTAAAATTATCAACTGACGACACAATGGGTTGGAGAATAAATTAAGGAGGTCTAGAGTTATGATTTTCCCAATTATCGGAATCCTTCTAGCTATGTTCCCTACAATTTTGTCAATGTATTCTTTACTAATCGTGAGCACTTTATATGCCGTAATTCTCTCTCGAGCAACTATTATAATTTACTAGACATATTCTTTCAAACTACACTAGTTGGGTTTATCTAACCGCTCATTATGACCATGTCAAGACTTAGTTATTTCTAAACCTGCCTTTAAACACGTTGTATTAATTTCTCACATATGTTAGGAGTGACGTTGTTCAAAACCACCTAAATATGTATCATTTATCAAGAAACACATAATAAATAGGCAAAATTAATCGATGACCATTCAATCAACAACAATAAACATGTAGTTGAACAAGTAGAGAAATCCAATGGCTCAATTATATAAAAACATAACAAGAATTTATCCTATAAAATTTCTATTAAAACCCTAGATAACAAATTAGTTATTCATAATAGTATGTAAAAATACAATACTAAAAGTCATAACCAACAACGAAAAATAGGAAGAGGAAGGAAAAACTCGTTGAAGAATTCCCCGCCTTGCTCTTATTGTGTCTTTGCCTCCTTACGTCGAATCTGTGTCAAAAATTGGTCTCCTCCCCTCATAATACTGTTTTTCCATGTATATATACCAAGTAGGGTCAGTCCCAAACAATTACACCTTCTTGTACATGAAAAAGAATAAGTTTCTAGGACAGGACGT
This sequence comes from Nicotiana glauca, assembly GCA_026770625.1. Taxonomy (NCBI): domain Eukaryota; kingdom Viridiplantae; phylum Streptophyta; class Magnoliopsida; order Solanales; family Solanaceae; genus Nicotiana; species Nicotiana glauca. The sequence continues at coordinate 13,236 of MU783611.1, forward strand.
CTGCGGCCGCGGTCCGGACGCGGTACTTTGCAAGTCTACTATTCCAGCCTGCGTCAGGTCCGCGGTCGTGGTTTCAACCGCATTTTTCACCCTGTTACTTTCAAATTTAGAAAAACGTAAAACATAAAAGTTGTATCCCTTTGAGTTAGATTTCCAACCATATATTGTGGAGCCCAAATGGAGTTCTAAGCGAAACGTTATGTGTATTTTACTAGACAGTGCGCAATATACCTACTCGATTCTTTGTTTTGTTGCTCTATCATCCGTTGATCCCCGAATACGATCCCGGCTTAATTACTTGGGCTTTTACTCAGACTTCAAAACTCCAAATTACTTGAATTCATTCCATAACATCTATATAGCTCAGAATCACTCCTACAAGGCATAAAATACACAATTAATGCAAAACACTAGCAATTAAAGTGCAAACTTAACTAAAGTGCAGTAAATTATAGTATAATAATAGACTAAAATATATAATTATATTCTATAATCAACACCCCACACTTAAACCATTGGTCTTCCTCGAGCAATCAAACTGCACGTTTTTATTGACACAGCCTTTTTAAACAATTCTTCTAACTCATCACACTAAGATTATTTAAAATAGACTAAGCACAAACGCGTAACATCTTCACCTCAAGATTTGACTCACAATTACCACGCATTATTCACAACTCACCCACTTACTCTAACATAGAGATCATTGACATTACCTTTCCTTCATGAATCAAGTGCCCTCACACAACAAAAGAGAGTAGTTCCACACAATACAATTTAAGAACACTTAGGAACTCAAGATAGAAAGAATTTACTTACTCTCAGAAATAACATTCATATGACACAAAAGATGCACCATAGGCTTGCCCGTAGTGTAATACTCTACTAATCGAACTATTTCAGTCTAGGATCAAGTAGGACTTTATTTGGTTGTAATATTGGCTGCGGGACGGGTATGATACATTTAGATATAAGAGTGACTACACCTCCCTAAGCACTTTAATACATATACTTTAACATTTAAATCCCATACTTATGTTAAACCAAACTCCACCTTCAAATCAATGCATATTACCCCATTCTTCTTTAATCACGCTTACATCAAAAGCCAACACTTATCAAGGAATATTTTTTTTCACAATTAATGAACTATTTTTTTCTTTTTTTCTTTTTTTCTTTTTTTCCCCAATTCAAGTGGCTCTTACTTTTTTCAAAACAATGCACATTTCTCCTTATTTCATTAGTTTCACTCAAAATCCAAATCAACCTCCCCACACTTTAACTTTTACATAGTTCATAATAATTCAAGTACTCATGAGAGGTTAAATGGTTCAAATAAATGATTAATTCAAAACAAATGGGTAAGGCTTGTAATGTAGTTTCCAAAGAAACAAGATTACAAGATCAAGGGGGTTAAATACGATACATAACAATTAGATGGGTAAAATATAAATATCTAGCTCAATAAAAATGACTATATCACTTCCAAGACCGAACAAAACTATTATTTCGCTTTGCAAACACATAGGGCAAATTCTAGGCATCAAATGCAATGCACAAAATATAAAAAATCCTTACGCACACGTGGCACATAATTCACTCAGGAGTGGTTTCATCAAGACACTCTAGTCAAAGCAGTTAAGCAAATTTAATATCATAAAATTTAAGGTACTTATACAAGAGTCAAAAACTGAACCTAAGCGTCACAACCAAAGTACTCACTATTCTCAAGGCATAATAAAGTCAACAGATATTGCTTCAATTCAAAACACAACATAATGGTTGTGAACACGTGATTTTTGTCATACTTAAAGTACTCATATAGAATTCATTAAAATTAGAATTTTTCTTTTAATATTTGAATTTTTAGAAATTAGTTGCATGATTTTTGTATTTGTTTGCATTTTTGTGCATATATAGTTAGCATAATTCATTAAAATATAGTATTTTATAGTATTTTGTCATTTTTACATTCTTTGTTGGGATTTAGATAGTTTGAGGAAATTAATTAGTTTAATTTTAGTTTAATCCATGTTTTTTCTTTTAACACAAAAATAAAAATCAGAAAATGAAATGAAAATTGAATTGAATTTAAATAAAAGAAAGGAATTAATTGAAAAGGAAATAAAAGAGAAAAGGAAGGTATGACTTGGGCTTCAGCTTGTTAAATTTGTTGGCCCAAGCAAAAATTCCCAAATCCCAAGTCAAAAACCTTCAAAATCCCGCCCCAATCAGCCCAATCCAAAAAACTAACCCGGTCCAGTCCCCAGGCCACTAAGACGACACCGTTTTGGCGTCAACAAATCCAGGCCGTCTATCATCCCCAATCCAATGGTCCAGATTCATTCAAGGGATTTACATAAAAGTGTAATAAACACTTTACAACCCTAGAGACCAACATTCTCCTTCTCGTACCCACTGTCCCTGCCGGCTCCGCCTTACGCCGCCGCCGGAAATCGCCTCACGGTGGCAGCCGGCGTCCAATGACGCCCAAACTAACACCGTAGAATCGCCTTCCTCCCCTCTTTCCAAGCCCCTAAGCCTTTGCCCTCGAATCCCAACCAAATGCCACAAATAAGTGAAACCCTAGGTGCCTCCACCACCGTGCACGGCAGCGCCCGTGTCCAAATCCTACCATATGAACACCCTGGTATCTCCTCCACCCCCACATCTAAAATATCCAAACCCTTTACCTCAAATCAGTCCAGAACTCATCGAATTTGCAACCAAAAGTGACGGTCCAAACCCTAGTTCACTCAATCGGCCCCAAATTAACACCGTAGGGTCACCTCGCCTCCCTCATGTTGAATCCTTTGTCAATGGCATTCAAATTTCACTAGAGTAGTCTGGATTTCAAATCTAAGAAGCAAGACTGTACAAGTTAAATCAGTAAGGTCTTTTCCTTCTTATTTGATTATTTCTTCTATTTGTTTCTTGTTTTAGTTGTGATAATTGTTTGTCAGTGAGTTTTTGTTTAAATTCTCCTTGTTTTGTTTTTTATCTGTAGATTTTTGTAGGCGTTAATTTCCTAATTTTGTTTGTTCTTGTTCAGTATTTCATCTCTTTTAGGATTAATTTAGGGCGTTAATTTGATCTGATTTTTGTCTTGTTCTTGATTTGATTTGATTTCTGATTTGAATCAGTGAGTTATTTTGTTTTGTTTGTAATAAAATTTCTGATTTGATTTGATTTTCATTCTTGAATTAAAATTAGGGTTTGATTTTCAGTGAGTTGTTCTTGTTAATTTGATTTTAGTATCTTAGGGTTATAATTTTTATTTGTATTTGCTGATAATCTTCCTTCAGTTCTTTATGCTATAGTTCATTTGTTCATTATTACCAGCCTTAGAACATAGTTCAACTAGAATTAATTTTAGCTCTAATTATAATTAATTTTTAGGAAGTGTTTGGTTATAGCTGAAGGTTTTACATTTTGTTGATTAATCATGAAGGCTTGGTTAGTTTGTTAGGCTCAGTAATTTCAGAATAAAGACAAGGGTAGTATAGGCATTCCTACATAAGAATAATATTGTAGATAAAGCTAGGACACTCTAGACTCTTCTTGAAGAGGGCCTTAGTGTAAATTTCAGTAGCTTTACTGCAGTGACTTGAGAAACAAGCCAAAACTTTAGGACTAATATGTAAAATCTGAAAATAAAAGAGCGGGAAAAGGTGTGAGTGAAATCTAGAAGCTTCATCCCCTTCTTCTGCCTATAAAAGGCAGCCTACCTGCCTTCTTTCCCAAGTTTTAACAATCGGAAAAATTCCCAATAAAAAAGTTTAAAATAATCTGAAAAGTCCCTAAAAATTTTCAGCCTCCAAAATTCATATCAAAAACACTTTTCTGCAAATTATGAAGTTTTGAAATTTGAATTTCAAATCAAGTCTCTTTTAGATCTTAAATCTAGAGAAAACTTCCATAAACATTTTTTCATTGAAGTTCTTCCTCAAAATAGTTCAAACTCCAGCGATTAACTCCATTTCCTAGCTGAAATAAGATAAAAATGGCATGTGTTTGGGTTGCTGAAACTTCAAATGTGTCCTGGGTATAAATTTGAGTCTCCTTTGGTTCAATCAAGTTCGTATTGGTCATCTACTGGGTGTTGTGGTTCTGTAACTCATTCCTGGGCTTTGTGAAGTTGTGCTGATTCTACAATTGTTCCTGTTACTGTTGTTTAATCCTATTGCTGCGATTTAAATTGCTGCTGACCATCTTCTTTTCCTTTGTTACTTTACACTTCCAGGTATTTGTTCCTATGTTGTTGTACTCATGCTGATTTGAGGTGAAAATGAATAGAGATTTGATAGTTGCGGCTTCATTTGAATTAAATCTATTCTGTTCCTAGTGATGTTTCATTTCAAGTTCATATTTCATTATGTTCAAAAAATGTGTATCAAGATCTACTTGTCATAATTAGTGAACTGTCCTGGAAATAAATTTTGTTTTCAGGTTTAGTGACATCTTCATTGTAATTAATTTGAACTATATTGGACTGTTATAATTGGACTGTGTAGCTGATCCTAATTGTAGACTTTGTTAATTCATATGCTAGTATGTGTGTATTTCATAATGACTGTGTAATCGACTATTCTGGACTCTTTTGAAATTCGTCATGACAAGTATAATGCTGATTAGGAATAGAGCTAATTTGGTTAAAGCTGATTGTTCGAGCTTTATGTTAATTTGTTGTTAATTGGATAGTAGATATGATGAGCATGCACAGCCATAATCCATATAGATAAAACTGTTAGTTTAGTTGTTAGATTCCAATAGTTCGATTCAAAAAATAAAACTCAAAACAAAATTGTATTTCAATAAAATAGGATCCTTGAATTTGATATTAAGCAATTCAGTTTTGGTCCTTAGTTGATTTCGCTATTTTTGGATTTAAAAAAGAAAATTTAGAATTAAATCGACAGTTGCATTGAATTTGAATATTTTTGTTCATTGTTCCAATGGATGAGTCTAATTGTCTAAGGCTGTTGTAGTAATTTTGTTTGAGCTTATTCATAAGCCCAAAGCTGAAGGCCCAAAGCCACAAAAATGATATATTGGGTCCTCAATTGAGATCTGGGCCTAATGGTTGGACCAGGCGGTTCACAGTCACATGGCCATTTAATTTTGTTGTTATTTGGGATGAGTTTAAAATTCCATATCGAAGTGCTGAAGGTCGAAATCTACATTAGGGTCATTTAGAATCAATTGTGTAACATAGATTTGGGTTTTGAGTTAATAGAAGATCATAATCCTTTAAGGTTGGCCTTAAAATAAAAACGAGGTGAGCCTCGCAAAATAAAATGCATAAATCGCGGGGCCCTCTTTTAGTGGTCTTATTAAAATACTTAGAATTTGGGGTGTGTCATTTAGCGAATTTCACGGTCTCCCGCCAAGATAATAAACACGTTAGTTGCTTTAGGTCCGTTACTTAAATAATTTTACCTTTCTAAATACTGGTCAACATTTATGTGACCCAAATCCAAATCTCAACAAAGTCGAAACATGTCAAAAACCGCATGTGCATTTATGTGTCGTGGCTCGAGATGCGTTTTCACGACGTTGCAATTCTCTTTAAATAATAATAATAATAATAATAATAAAAGCGGTTCAAAGTTAAAAAGCACATAAGTTAAAACATGTATACAAATAAGATTTTAGCCGTTTATAATAATTTAAGCGACCGTGCTAGAACTACGGGATCCGGGGGTGCCTAACACCTTCCCTCGAGTCAACAGAATTCCTTATTCAGAATTTCTGGTTCGCAGACTGCAATTGGGAAGTCGAAATTTTCCTCGATTTGGGATTCAAGTTAAACCGGTGACTTGGGACACCAAAAGCCAATCCTATCCCAAATGGAGACTCTAAAAATAAATAAATAATCTCATTTCGAATAATGTCACTTTAAATGGATAAACTCCCTTATACATTACCCTTCGAGGTAGGTGTGTAAAAAGGAGGTGTGACAGCTCTGGCGACTTTGCTGGGGACATGAACCCAGAATTCCGATTCAGGGTTCAAGAATTCGAGCTTAGTATAATTATTATATTTGGCTTTGTCTAATTTTCCTACATGTTTCATGCTAAATGTGCTAAGTGCTTTACTGCTTTGATATTATCTGAATTGTATATGTAAAATTGTCGCGAAACCCTTGTCTTCTCATCCCTGGGGATGTGCTCACTGGTGGAGACTCCCTATTCTGTTAGTGTCATACCTTAAAATAAGAAAGAGGCCGGACAAGTTACTAAGCCGGATGGCCTTTTGGTTCCCAGTACGTTGCCCCATCCTCGACTCGAGTTGTCCGCTTGGGTACACAGACTAGAATATATATCCCGGTTTTGAACCTAGAATAACTCGACCTCATGCCGGATCCCTAGTAGGACGTTTGTTTGCATCATGTGCATTTGACTTAGAGGACAGGTGACCTGAAATGAATTGACCATCCTGATGCATCTTACGTGCTACTTGCGCATTTATTTGCTCGGCGTTGCATGTTGATCGGCTTGTCTAAATGAGTGAAAATTGAGAAAAAATAAGCAGTGTCAGGATTAAGTGAGGATGACCATGAAAAAAAACAATACCCAAACAGTACCGAAATGTTGTCGGATTTTTGAAAAATGAAAATGGGAAAGAGAAAAATATTTGAAAAAAAAACATAGAAAGAAAATTGTTGTTCAAAATAGTTTTTGGCAAATCTGCCCGAACTACGCTGGTTTGATTCTCATCGGATGTGAGATACGTAGGCAACCCTCATCGGGTCCAACCACCCTTTTGCAAAAATAGCCAAACAATACCAAAATTTTAATATTTGTCAAATAAGTCGGGTGATGCCATTCTTGTGTTAAAATAAGCCGAATGTCCATAAAAAGGACACCGGAATGCCGTTTTTGCAAGAACAGCCACACTGAGTCATTTTTAAATGGTTTATGGGTACAGCCTTAAAATCTTCCTCCCAGAAGTGCTGGAAGGCCGTACCAAAACCAACTCTTTGTTTTTCGTGAATAAAACATTTGCAAAAATAGCCATTTTTTCTGTTTAAGTCAAAATAAGTCATTAAATCACTTTAAATAAATGTGCAGGATGAGCACGATTCAAAATAAACCTTTGTCAATCATGAATAAAATCCCTTTGGAGTTGCGTCTGCGGTAGAACAATCTAGGAGGAGAAGGGCAAGATGAAGTCAAAAAATATTTAAAAAGGCTTAACGGTTTGTTGGAAATTACACCTCGGGGAGACATCATAAGGGCACTAGTTACATGCTGGGACCCGGCACACAATGTGTTCTATTTTTCAGACTTTGAACTCACCCCGACCTTGGAGGATATAGCCGGGTACATCGGAACTACTGAGGTTCCTTTAAGACACAAATACTTGGTTTCCCCGAGAACTGTAGCCATGCATAAATTCTTAGATTCACTGAAGATAAGCAGGACGGTCCATAAAATGGATTTGGTGGATGGCTTTTGTACTCCACACTTCATACACCTAAGATATGGCCACATCGGAGGGTTCAATAAACCAGAAAACAAGATATGTAGCAAAGGAAACCGCCAAAAATGGGAAGAACATAGATGTTTTGTTTTTATGGTGGTCTTTTTGGGACTTTTGGTATTCCCCAGGAAAGATGGAAACATTGACATAAAGATAGCCGGGGTCGTCAGCACTCTACTCACTCAAGAAAAAAGCACTCTTGCGCCCATGATATTAGCTGAAATCTTCCGCGCTCTTACAGCCTGCAAAGCCAGAGGAGACTTCTTTGAGGGGTGCAAAATATTATTGCAAATGTGGATGACCGAGCACTTGCGCCATCGTCCTCAGTTTCTGAGTTATGGATCTTTATAGAAAACTGTATAGAGGAGTTTTATACGAAGATTAAGGAGGTCAGCATGCCTGAAGGATTCACGGGTTGGACATCATACTTTCGATCCCTCACTGCCAGTCAAATAGAGTGGACGTTTAGATGGTTGACTATTGATGAAATCATATATATGCCAGCAGCAGGGCCACACTTCCTCTTGATGGGTCTAAAGAGCATTCGGCCTTATGCTCCGTATCGGGTTTTAAGGCAACTCGTGAGATGCCAAATAGTGCCAAAAGATGACGATCTTAGTTTCCAAGTTGTTGAGATTGGTCCTGATGGCCAGTTTCCGGAAGCAAGGATCCGCCAAGTCTGGAGTGCATGTCAATACTTGGTGGCGAATACCTGTGTACGGGATCAATCAAAAGGGGAGGTTTCACCTGAGTATCATGCCTGGTATAGAAGGGACGTTGCATTTGGGAGGCCGGACAAAAGACCTAACCTCCAGGGCTTTGCCGAATTAGCGCAAGAACAATGGGCCTCGTTAGCTAATGAAAATGAATATAGAGCTAAAATAGGAGAATTAGAAAAGCAAGTCTGAGACCTTCAGTTCTAAAACAGTGTGCAAGCCGCAGCCTATAAGGGTGAGAAGAAGAAGTTGGCCAAAGAGAATGAAGCCTTATTATCCCAAATTCAAAAGAGGAAGATAGCGGCCGAAGATCCCGTCAGGAGTGCCAAAGATGCAAAACTTATAGAAAATCTAAGGCAAAAAGTGAATGACTACAATTTTGACCTCAACAAAGCAGAAAGAGAATTAGCCGGGGTTCAAAAACAATTGTCTAGAAACGCAGAAGAACGAGCCTGCATGGTTAAGCAGTTGAAAGAAGAATACGATTATGAGCTCATGGGATTAAGGAAACGGGTCATCGCCACGGAGAACAAAAAGATTAAACAGGCAAAAGAATTCAAGATTGAAAGAGAGCATTGTTACACGGCCTTGGCACAATTAGAAATGGACTTGCAACAACTCCAGGAACAAAACCAGATTGCCGAGCAGACTTTGGGGGCTAGGGTCCAACGGATAGGGCGGTTGCTTCAGGAAAAGGGTAGAATAAGAGAGAGAATCTTAACCGTTGCTCACTACGTTACTAGGAAATGCCAAATGTGCGAGAACATGACTCACACCACCTTCTTTGCATCGGTGATGATATTTGTGAAGCAAATAATGAGTGACCTGGACAGAATCCAAAGGGAACTTGCATATGGGCCCGCTGCGAGACCGAATGATGTCCCGCGGGCACCAGGAGCTTTAATGTATTCATGAGTCTATATTTCCTTTTTTTACTAGAGTCTGTCAGTTGTTTGTGTCTGTATTTTCTTTTCATTAAGAGTCTGTCAATTAATTGAGTCTGTATTTTCTTTTAAAATAGAATAGTTGACAAAGGAGTTTGTAGTTCTTCTTTTTATCAAAGTCTGTTATGTTTTAGTCTGTCAGTTTTGAGTCTTTGTAATCAAGGTATTTGCTATCAATAAAATTGAAAATCCCAAAACATTTTGGCTTCTATTTTGCATTTATTGCAAGAACTACGCCTGGTCTAATTCATGCGGGGCTATAATACGTAGGCAATCTACATAAGATTCGACCGTAATCCTAAAAAAAAAAAGAAATGCGAGGAAAATAAATGAAAGAAAAACAAAAGAGAAAAAGAAATGCAAAAAGAAAATAAGGCGTTGAGAGAAAAACCATGGCCAAAGAAAAGGAAAAAGCAAAAAATAAAAATAAAGAGAGAAGAGGGAAAGAAAATGAGAGAAAAAAAAAAGAAAAGGCGAAAGGGAACAAAAGAAAAGACGGGATGACGCATGCAACCGTAGCAAACATATAGATATTCATTTAATTATATAAGGGCATCACACTCCAATGTGCGGTTCCCTATCTGTTATTTTTTTCAAACTAACCATTGTTGCCGTCATTTCCAGCTGAGCTTTTAGAAATGGTGGTTGGTTTGTGGTAAGCTGGCCTCACATCGATATTTCACCAGATCAAAAGGAAGTACAGAAATGTCTACAGATATGACTCTGCCTGCAATTCCCATATCCGGAGACAGCCCCATCTCGGGAATCCTGGCCTCTGAGTCCCTTACAACTGAAGAGAATCGGATATTGCGCATGCGACTCATGGAAATGTGGGATACTTGGAATAATGGAAAGGAACCTCCAAGCGCCATCCTCAGATTCCCGGAGCTATTTTGTAGATCTGGAGGTGTTACCACTGTCCCCATTAGCCATCCAAACACCCTGTTGGGGAAACCTACTATAACTGCTCACTTCCTAGTAACACCTTCTGAGGTTCGCCCCCAGGTGTTCCCGTCTGGAACTGCCCCCAATATCTTCATGGCTCCACCATGCTCCGCAACAACACCACCATCATTACCGAAGCATGCCTTCGACCCCTTGGTTTTCACATTCCAAGATCCCGTCTTTCAGGCTGACCCTCCTCATTATCCTCAATATACTTACTCTCAGCCACCACCATACGAGCTTACACCGAGGCAAGACAAGATCCCCAAAGCCCTAGAGCAGGATGTGATGGCAAAGAGAATGAGAAGCCTTGAACAGAGCTTAAAAAATATGCAAGGCTTGAGCAGGCAAAAGAGTGTCTCCTATACAGACCTGTGCATGTTCCCGCATGTACACTTGCCATTAGGGTTTAAAACACCAAAGTTTGAAAAGTATGACGAGCACGGCGACCCCATTGCTCACTTGAAGAAGTATTGCAATCAGCTACGGTGGGTAGGTGTCAAAGAAGAATTGTTGATGGCGTATTTCGGGGTAAGTTTAATAGACATTACCTCTGAATGGTATATGGATCAAGACGTCTCACACTGGCATATTTGGGATGATCTTGCCAGAGACTTTGTTCGACAATTTCAGTACAACATAGACATTGCGCCGGACTGGAACTCCTTGGCGAATCTAAAGTAGAAACCCTCAGAAAGTTTTTGAGAATATGCAATTAAGTGGCGCGAGTAGGCATCAAGAGTGAAGCCTCCAACGGATGAGGTAGAGATGGTCACTGTTTTCCTTCAGGCCCGGGAAGCAGATTACTTTCAGAATATGATGTCGGCCATGGGCAAGCCTTTAGCAGAGGTAATTAAAATTGATGAAATGGTAGAAAATGGTCTGAAATTAGGAAGAATCTTGAGCCAGTCGGCCATCAGAGCAACCTCCCAAGCCATCCAAGGCGGGTCTGGAGGAATGGCCAAAGGTAAAAAGAAAGAAGAAACAGTTATGGGAGCATCAAGGGCACGAAGATATCGGGCTTCGAGACCTATGTTCTCTGAAATAACCCCTCAACACTACTATCCTCACACTGATATGGCTTATGCTTCCCCACCTTATACGGTCATGAATGCTCAACCTTTCAGCCGACCGCAACTACAAGCTAATAGAAATCAACCTTCATTCCAAAGAAACCAGCCTCCTCACCAGAACCACTATAATCCCAGACCTCCACAAAATAATTTCCGTCCTCGGGAACCACCCATAAGACCAAACTTTGCACCAATTAGTGAAACTTACTCCAGTATGTTCCTGAAGCTCGTCCAGATGAATCTGCTGCAACCTATCCCCCAAAACAGGCAGAACCCGAAATCACCATCCTATCAACGGGGCGTCCGCTGTGCTTATCACTCAGAAGCTGAGGGGCATAGTGCTGACAACTTGCTGGACATTGAAGAAAGTTGTGGAAGTTTTGATAGAACAAGGAAAAATAGTGTTGAGGGATGAAGAAGCCCCGAATGTGACGAACAACCCGTTGCCCGCTCACTAAAACGGGCCGGTAATCGGAATGATTTGTGAAGACAAGGAGTTTGATCCAGCCTTGAAAGCTATAATTAATATTGCCGACGTAGAAAGGAAGCCCAAGTCACCCCCTAAGCAAAAGAAAGAGGATAAGAAGAATAAAAGTTTCAAAATCGAGCCTGACAAGAATCCTGAAATAAAAGCAAAGACGACACCTCCCAAAAATGGAATTCTCTATGTTCCGCGAGGACGCCAAGAAAAACCATTAGTTGTCAGTGTCCCAAGGAAGTTTAAAGTAAAAAGGGGAACGCAAATGTATGTGCCAAAAGGAGCTTATGTGGTATACGGGGGACAATTAAGCCACTTCGGCTGAATGAGCCAGTGGTTATTTGACGTGTACCACATAAGCCAATGACAGACCCCTCTGTAGTGCCATGGAACAATCAGCAAGCAGAGGTTACATACAAGGGCAAGGAAATTTCGGGAGAACTTCCAGGAAAAGTCTCTGTTGAAAAGAATTCAAATGTACAGGAGGTAAACAGTGTCATACGAATGCGCTTTCCGTCCAAGAAGCCAGTGGGTGCTGAGGAAGCAGAGGCCTTCTTCCAGAAAATGAAGATGCCTGATTATGAAACAATGGATCAATTGAGAAAATATCCTGACCGAGTGTCACTAATGTGATTGGTGACGAAATCCGCCGAACATCAGAAGATCTTAATGAAAACTCTGAATGAGGCGCATGTCCATATTGAAACTTCTGTCGAACAGCTTGAAAGAATGGCAGAAAGATTCTTTGCCATCAATCAACTCTCCTTTAGTGAAAATGATTTGCCTCCAAATGGAGTGGCCCACAATAAAGCCTTGCATCTGAATGTCAAATGTGAAGGTTACTATGTCAGGCGAGTCATGGTGGATGGAGGCTCGGGCATTGACATCTGCACACTCACCACACTGCAATGAATGGAAATTGGGACTGGAAGAATTCAACCTAATATTGTTTGTGTGAGAGCTTTTGATGGTCTTAAGAGGGATACTATCGGTGAAATTGATTTGATCTTAACCATAGGCTTGGTGGATTTCGCGGTAACCTTCCTGGTGTTGGACATGGATACATCTAACAATTTCCTTCTAGGAAGGAACTGGATCCATACTGTAGGAGTTGTGCCCTCTACCCACCACCAAATGGTAAAATTCAAGTATGAAGATCAGGAAATCGTGGTCCACGGAGAAGATGAGCAGTCCATTTATCGTGACCCATCTATCCTATGTTTGGAGGCGAGGGAAGGAAGTGACCATATTGTTTATCAAGCCTTTGAAATTGTTGTGGCAGACCAGTACGAGGAGGGGAATCCTTGCCCCCAGCCTTTCCTATCTAATGCTTCAATTATGGTGGCTAAAGATATGATTAGACATGGTTTCAAACCAGGAAAAGGGTTGGGAAAAGCTTTACAAGGGATATCCGAGCCGGTAACTCTACCCACCACAGAAAAGTTCTTCAAGATAGGTTTCCACCCTACCCCAGATGATGAGAAGTGGACCGAAGAAAGAAAGAATGAAGGATGGGTTCTGCCACAACCATTGCCACATCTCTATTATACTTTTGTCAAGCCTAAGTATGGCAAAGAAGAAGACGATGAGGTGTTCATGTCTGAGGAAATCGATGACATGTGTGGAGCTATGAGACAAATGCTTTATGAAACCAACATGGTTCAGCCAGGGGAAGGTACTAGCTGGGGTTCTCTACATGGGACCAGATGCTACACTCCAAAACTGGAAGGCTACGCTATTCCCGATCAGGCGGGAGTCCCGGTAGACTAGCCCTATCACCTTTTCTGCATCCCGAGTTATTTCAAGGTGTAACTCGGATGTTTCTATTAGTTTCTTATCTTTTTTTTAATTCCTGAATGTAAACCATGTTATCTTCCCAAATTCCAAGAAATGAAATCAATATTTCATCGTCCATTTTTCTTTTTATTCTTTCCGATTTTTATTATTTTTCCCTTTTCATTTTTTCTTTTCATTTATAATAATGCAACTTTAAATAACATGACATGCTTGTGGACTTCACGCCTAGACTCAAACACGCTGTCTAACTGTGAAATAATGAATCAAGAACCGGAATATGATGGAGAAGAGGCTTTTGGGGAAATAAATCGAGAATTGCAACAATTTGAGAACAAACCTAAGCCAAATCTGAATGACACTGAACCAGTTAATTTAGGAATAGCCGAAGAAATAAGGGAAACCAAAATAAGCACTCACACAGATAAGAAAACTAGAGATGCAATAATCCAACTCCTGTTTGAGTATAAAGATGTGTTTGTGTGGTCGTATGATGACATGCTAGGACTGAGCATGGATCTAGTGGTACATAAATTGCCAATTTATCCTGATTGTCCTCCAGTGTAGCAAAAGCAAAGAAAGTTTAAGACCGATATCAGTGATAAGATCAAAGAAGAAATCACAAAACAGCTGAAGGCAAGGGTAATTCGAATGGTCTGGTATACCACGTGGTTGGCCAATGTAGTTCCAGTGCCAAAGAAAGATGGGAAAACTCGGGTGTATGGGGACTACCGAGATTTGAATAGGGCAAGTCCCAAAGATAATTTCCCTTTGCCCAATATCCACATCTTTGTTGATAACTGCGCAAAACATGAGATACAGTCCTTCGTGGATTGTTATGTAGGATATCACCAGGTGTTGATAGATGAAGAAGATGCCGAGAATACAGCTTTCACTACACCCTGGGGTACTTACTATTACCGGGTCATGCTATTTGGGTTAAAGAATGTCGGTGCAACTTATATGAGAGCTATCATTGCCATTTTCCATGACATGATGCATCAAGAGATAGTGGTGTATGTGGATGACGTAATCATTAAATCCCAAACTTAGAGTGACCAAGTTCGAGATTTGAGAAAGTTCTTTGAACGGCTGCGCAAGTATGATTTGAAGTTGAATCCGTCTAAATGTGACTTCAGAGTCCCATCAGGCAAGCTTCTGGGTTTCATAGTCAGCAGGAGAGGTATCGAGTTAGATCCAACAAAGATAAAGGCTATTCGAGATCTACCTCCTCCAAAAACTAAGAAATATGTGATGAGTTTATTGGGCAGGTTAAACTATATCAGTCGGTTTATTGCTCAACTGACTACCCCATGTGAGCCCATATTCAAACTGTTGAAGAAAGATGCAGCAATCAAAAGGACATCTAAATGTCAAGAGGCTTTCGACAAAATCAAGGAATATCTGTCAAACCCTCCAGTATTGGTCCCACCGGAGCCAGGGAGACCTCTCTTTTTGTATCTGACGGTTTTGGAAAATTCTTTTGGCTGTGTCCTTGGACAGCATGATACAACCGGCAAGAAAGAGCAGGCAATTTACTATCTGAGCAAGAAGTTCACCAATTTTGAAGCTAAGTACACTTTGTTGGAAAGAACGTGTTTTGCTTTGACGTGGGTCGCTCAAAAGCTGAGACATTATCTTCAAGCCCACACTACCTACCTCATAACCAGGTTGGATCCTCTGAAGTACATATTCCAGAAACCTATGCCAACTGGGAGACTAGCAAAATGGCAAATCTTGCTCACTGAATTTGATATTGTCTGTGTCACTCGCACGACAATGAATGCCCAGGCATTGGCAGATATTTGGCGGTAAACCCGGTTGACGAGGAATACCAACCATTGAGCACATATTTCCCAGATGAAGAGGTATTTTCAGTAGAAGCAATCTCTAAGGACACCCGTGTCTGGAAGATGTTCTTTGATGAAGCAGTAAACGCTAGAGGTGTAGGAATTGGGGCAATCCTGATTTCGCCCACTGGTCAACATTACCCAGCTACAGCTAGGATCCGATTTTTCTGCACAAACAATACAACTGAGTATGAAGCTTGCATCATGGGCATGAATATGGCAATTTACCAAGATGTTGAAGATTTATTGATCATGGGAGATTCTGATCTGATTATCCAATAAGCCCAGGGAGAGTAGGGGAATCGAGATGTTAAGCACGTTCCCGATCGGCAACATGTGGAAGATCTTACCAAACGCTTCAAGTCGATAGAGTTCAGGTACATTCCTCGGTGTCACAATGAACTAGCTGATGCACTCGCCACTCTAGCTTCAATGCTGCCTTACCCAGGCAATGCCCATATTGATCCTATGGAGATTCAAATCAAAGAAAGGCACGGGTATTGTAATGCGGTTGAGGCAGAACCCAGCATTCAGCCCTGGTATCATGACATCAAAAGATTTCTTAAAACACAAGAATATCCCGAGCAAGCCAATGGAGATCAAAAGAGAACCATCAGACGGCACGCAAGTGGTTTCTTCTTAAGCGGTGATGTTTTGCACAAAAAGACCCTGGATCTCAACTTGCTAAGATGTGTTGATGTTGAGGAAGCCGGAAGAATCATGCATGAAGTACACACAGGGGTGTGAGGACCTCATATGAATGGTTATGTGTTGGCAAAGAAAATCTTGCGAGCGGGGTATTAGTAGATAACCATGGAGAAAGACTATTTCAGCTTTGTTCGGAAATGCCATCAATGCTAGATGCTCGGTGATTTGATTCATGCACCTCCAAAAAAGCTTCATCCGATGTCAGAACCTTGGCCGTTTGTTGCCTGGGGTATGGATGTCATTGGGCCGATCGAGCCGAAAGCTTCAAATGGGCATAGATTCATATTGGTTGCAATCGATTACTTCACAAAATGGGTTGAGGCCATCACTCTTAAGTCAGTCACCAAGAAGGTTTTGGTAGACTTTGTGCACTCCAATCTCATTTGCCGCTTTGGCATTCCTGCAACTATCATTACCGACAATGCTGCAAACTTGAACAGTCATCTGATGGGAGAGGTATGTGAACAATTCAAGATAATGCATAGAAACTCTACTCCTTATCGGCCAAAATCTAATGGTGCCGTGGAAGCAGCAAATAAGAACATCAAGAAGATTTTGAGAAAGATGATTCAAAGCTCCATGCAATGGCATGAAAAGCTACCTTTTCCATTACTCAGATATCGTACCACAGTGCGTACATCAATCGGAGCGATCCCGTATTTGTTGGTTTATGGAACTGAAGCTATCATACCTGCAGAGGTACAAATACCTTCGCTCCGAATAATTGTTGCAGCAGAAATTGAGGACAGTGAGTGGGTTAAGACCCGGCTGGAGCATTTGTCATTATTTGATGAAAAAATGGATGGTCGTAGTTTGTCACGGGTAGTTGTACCAACAAAGAATAGCCCGCGCCTACAATAAGAAAGTGCATCCCAGGAATTTTGAAGTGGGACAACTCGTGTTAAGACGCATTCTCCCTCACCACCAAGAAGCAAAGGGAAAGTTTGCTCCTAATTGGAAGGGTCCATACATCATCCAAAAAATATTGCCGAGAGGAGCATTGTATCTGGGAGACATCACAGGAAATGACCCTGAAACAGCAGCCAATGCAGATGCAGTGAAAAGGTATTATGTCTAGACCTCCTACGACGATGGATTTTATGTAATTCAGATGATGAAGGATTTCCTTCCCGCTACCCCAAACACTATCATTCCTTCATAAACACTTTGATCCGGTTGCGCTTCTTTGGCTACCCTCTTTGGAACCCGAAAGTACAAAAAGAAAAAGAAATAAAAAGAAATAAAAAAAGAGAAAAGAAAAGAAAAACAAAATAAAAACAAAAACAAAAAAAAACAAAAACAAAAAATATTTCCCTGAACTACGTTTGACTTGATTCCGAAAGAATACGTAGGCAGCCTCTCCCAGAGTTCAGTCACACCAAAACAAAAATCCCAACTTCCATAAAAAACTAAAACTGGGGCAGATGATATGATGGTTTGGCTATGAATCCACCGAAATGGTTCCAAAGTTGTAGTTCCGCGCGAAATCCTTTTTACCCAAAGACCTTGTTCAAGTCCTTCTGATCAATTGGCAAAGGCAAGGAAATGAAAAACGTCATTGTTGGGATCCGATGCAATTCAAATTAAGAGAAATAAAATGAGAGAGTATTATCGGTGAAAACCTTCGGGCACTGTAAGGCGATGATGAGTAGAGAAACTGAAAATGAGAGAGTCCGCTTGGTGAAAACTCGCAAAGAGCACTATCGGTCGATGGTGAGAAGAGAAATGAGAGAGGTCGATTGGCGAAAACCCACAAAGAGCATTGTCGGACGAAAAGAAGACATCTCACCACTGAAAGAGTCCTTGCAAGGTTCCCTGGTTTTTAAATGCGGATCAATGGCTTCACGAGAAGCTGCAAAGTATTTGTGGGTTGGCATCCAGTCCAAGAAGCATGTTATGTTCATTTGAAGCCAGCATGCACACCCCAGATAAGTCCTTTTCCCCCGAAAGGGATGCTTCTCTTTAAACTCATATGCTTGCCTTTTGCGTACTTTTCTTTGAATCCCTTTCGACTTAACACTGATTTTGAAATCGCTGCAAAGAAAGGTGGCAGGATTGGTTATATTGGGCTCCACCTGGCAAAAGCCAAAGAAAATACCCAGCCTCAGCGAGTGCGTCAGTCCAACCCCGACTGGCCGTGGTAGTTGATTGCTTTCAAAGTAAAGCCGTTTGAAAAGAAATAAAGTCAAAGGCAAAGGTCCTAAGGGCAGAATAAAGTGAAAAGGCTAGAGCCCACATGGGCGAGTCATCATAAAATCCTAAAAGTTAAGTCATGTCGGTTTGAAAAGAGATTCACCCTCCAAGCCAACAAGCAGCAAAATTCTCAACGAAAATAGGGTCGGGATCAAGCAATTAGGATATTCAAGGCCACAAAACCAACCACTGTTTCAAACTAACAAACTGTTATTTGTTGAAAACCGGTGCAATCAAAGCAACCGTGCAAGAAGCAAGTGCAACCCAAAAAGGAAAAGAAATGCGCAAGCGTTGAAACAGCTTTGCAACACGAAATTGAACAAAAGGAAGTTCCTCTCCAAATTCTTTCATGCGTTTTGCCAAATAAAAGGAAAAATAAAAAGAAGAAGAAAAGAAGGAAAAGGAAGAAAAGAAATGAAAATGAAAATCTCAAAATAAAAACAAATCATGGTAGTATAGGACCCCATTCCTTAAATATCCCGGCATAACCCAAGGAGCTTTTTCTTTCTAAATCCCAGCATAAACCAGGGAGATTTTTTCTTTCCCAAATCCCAGCATAACCCGAGGATCCCCCTGGCATAACCCAAAAGGCTATTTCTTTCCAAATCCCGGCATAACCCGAGGATCCCCCTGGCATAACCCAAGGGGATTTTTCTTTCCAAAATCCCGGCATAACCCGAGGATCCCCCTGGCATAACCCAAGGGGATTTTTCTTTCCAAAATCCCGGCATAACCCGAGGATCCCCCTGGCATAACCCAAGGGGATTTTATTTTCTTTCCAAATCCCGGTATAACTCGAGGATCTCCCTGGCATAACCCAAGGTGCTTTTTCTTTCCCAAATCCCGACATAACCCGAGGATCTCCCTAGCATAACCCAAGGAGCTTTTTTTCTTTCCATCCTGGCATAACTCGAGGACCCTTTTATCTTTTTCCGATATAACCCGGTCGTTTTCCAGCATAACTTGGATTCATTCACAAGGATACATAATCCTGATTTGACTGCTTAGATATGTGTCACAGCTAACTCACAAAATTTTCCTAGTGAAAACTGGGGCAGAAAATTTCATTCGTTTGTTTGTTTTGGTATCTTAAGCAGGTTGACCTCAAGACATAGGGTGCGAGATGACCGATGGAATGAGTTGCAATCCAGAATAAAGAAAAGAAGAAAAGAATAAAAAGAAATAGACTCAAATGTGAAGCAAACAAGGACGCGGATTGCTCGAAATCTGATTGAAGTCACAAGCTCCACTGATCCTGTTTGACCCAATGCTGCAGAAAGAAGTAAACACCTACAACTTGTGAGCATCAAGATTCAGATCGAAGTCCATAGCAAAATCAGCTAAGACTTAATATCAAGTTTCAAGAGAGTTATAGATAGGAATCTTGTAACTCATAGTTGACAGGCATAGCTAGCTTAGCTTTGATTTTCCTTTTTGGTGTAATAAGGAGGTCAGCAAACGATAACAGCAGCAACAACGTGAAATCATAGCTCCTGGTAGTCCCAGCTACCAAACCTTCCAGAACTACACTGACCTGATTCCTTTATAGCCAACGATATGTAGGCAACCTTTGAAGTAGGGTTCGGTCAGATGATTTTCAAAATGCTTCTCCTGGAGTGCCAAGCAGGCAAAAATCCCTCATATTGCTCATTTATCTTTGCCCGAAAACCATTCGTGTCATCGAGCAAAGAGGGGCAGCTGTGAGCACGTGATTTTTGCCATGCTTAAAGTACTCCTATAGAATTCATTAAAATTATAATTTTTCTTTTAATATTTGATTTTTAGGAATTAATTGCATGATTTTTGTGTTTTTTTGCATATTTGTGCATATTTCGTTAGCATAATTGATAAAAATATAAAAATATAGTATTTTGTCATTATTACATTCTTTGTTGGGATTTAGTTAGTTTGAGGAAATTAATTAGTTTAATCCATGTTTTTGCTTTTAACATAAAAATAAAAATCAGAAAATAAAATGAAAATTGAATAAAATTTAAGTAAAAGAAAGGAATTAATTAAAAGGGAAATAAAAGAGAAAAGGAAGGTCTGACTTGGGCTTTAGCTTGTTAAATTTGTTAGCCCAAGCCAAAATTCCCAAAGCCCAAATCAAAAACCTTCAAAATCCTGCCCCAATCAGGCCAATCCACAAAACTAACCCGGTCCAGTCCCCAGGCCACTAAGACGACGCTGTTTTGGTGTCAAGAAATCCAGGCCGTCTATCATCCCCAATCCAACGGTCCAAATTTTTTCAAGGGAGTTACTTAAAAGTGTAATAAACACTTTAAAACCCTAGAGACCAACGTTCTCCTCCTCTTACCCACTGTCCCCATCGGCATGCCTTACGCCGCCACCGGAAATCGCCTCTCGGTGGCATCCAATGACGCCTAAACTAACATCGTAGAATCGCCTTCCTCCCCTCTTTCCAAGCCCCCAAGCCTTTGCCCTCGAATCCCAACCAAACGCTTCAAATAGGTGAAACCCTAGGCGTCGCCACCAACGTGCACGACGGTGCCCGTGTCCAAATTCCACCATATGAACACCCTGGTATCTCCTCCACCCCCACATCTCAAATATCCAAACCCTTTACCTCAAATCCGTCTAGAACTCGTCGAATTTTGCAACCAAAAGTGATGGTCCAAACCCTAGTTCACTCAATCGGCCCCAAATTAACACCCTAGGGTCACCTCACCTCCCTCATATTGAATAAGTTGTCAATGGCATTCGAATTTCACCAGAGTAGTCTGGATTTCAAATCTAAGAAGCAAGACCGTAGAAGTTATATCAATAAGGTCTTTTCCTTCTTATTTGATTATTTCTTCTATTTGTTTTTTAATTTCATTGTGATAATTGTTAGTCAGTGAGTTTTTGTTTAAATTCTCCTTGTTTTTGTTCTTTATCTGTAGATTTTTGTAGGCATTAATTTCCAGATTTTGTTTGTTCTTGTTCAGTATTTCATCTCTTTTAGGATTAATTTAGGGCATTAATTTGATATGATTTTTGTCTTGTTCTTGATTTGATTTGATTTCTGATATGAATCAGTGAGTTATTTTTTTTTTTGTAATACAATTTCTGATTGATTTGATTTTCGTTCTAGAATTAAAATTAGGGTTTGATTTTCAGTGATTTTTTCTTGTTAAATTGAGTTTAGTATCTTAGGATTATAATTTTAATTTGTATTTGCTGATAATATTCCTTCAATTCCTTATGTTACAGTTCATTTGTTCATTATTACCAGCCTTAGAACATAGTTCAACTAGAGTTAATTTCAACTCTAATTAGAATTAATTTTTAGGAAGTGTTTGGTTATAGCTGAAGGGTTTTAGATTTTGTTGATTAATCATGAAGGGTTGGGTTAGTTTGTTAGCCTCAGTAATTTCAGAATAAAGACAAGGGTAGTATAGGCATTCCTACATAAGAATAATATTGTAGATAAAGCTAGGACACTCTAGACTCTTCTAGAAGAGGGCTTTAGTATAAATTTCAGTAGCTTTAGTGCAGTGACTTGAGAAACAAGCCAAAACTTTAGGACTAATGAGTAAAATTTTGAAATAAAAGAGGGGGAAAAGGTGTGAGTGAAATCTACAAACTGCCTCCCTTTCTTATGCCTATAAAAGGCAGCCTACCTGCCTTATTTCCCAAGTTTTAACAATCAGAAAAATTCCAAAAAAAAAAATTTTAAAAAATCGAAAAAGTCCCTAAAAATTTCAAGCCTCCAAAATTCCCACCAAAAACACTTTTCTGCAAATTGTGAAGTTCTAAAATTTGAATTTTAAATCAAGTCCCTTTTAGATCTCAAATCTAGAGAAAACTTCCAAAAACACTGTTTCGTTAAAGTTCTTCCTCAAAATAGTTCAAACTCCAGTGATTAACTCAATTTCCTAGATGAAATAACATGAAATGGCATGTGTTTGGGTTGCTGAAACTTAAAATGTGTCCTGGGTATAAATTTGAGTCTCTTTTGGTTCAATCAAGCTCATATTGGTCATCTACTGGGTGTTGTAGTTCTATAACTCATTCCTGGGCTTTGTGAAGCTGTGTTGATTCTACAATTGTTCATGTTGCTATTGTTTAATTCTGTTGTTGCAATTTAAATTGCTGTTGACCTTCCTCTTTTCCTTTGTTACTTTACACTTCCAGGTATTTGTTCCTATGTTGTTGTACTGATGCTGATTTGAGGTGGAAATGAATAGAAATTTGATAGTAGCAGCTTTATTTGAATTAAATCCATTCTGTGCCTACTGATGTTTAATTTCAAATTCATCTTTCATTATGTTCAAAAAATGTGTATCAAGATCTATTTGTCATAATTAGTGAACTTTCCTGGAAATAGGTATTGTTTTCAGGTTTAGGGACATCTTCATTGTAATTAATTTGAACTATATTGGACTGTTATAATTGGACTGTGTAGCTGATCCTAATTGTAGACTTTGTTAATTCATATGCTAGCATATTTATAGCTCCTAATGACTGTGTAATCGACTAGTCTGGACTGTTTTGAAATTCGTCATGACAAGTATAGTGCTTATTAGGAATAGAACTAATTTGGTTAAAGTTGATTGTTCGAGCTTCATGTTAATGTGTTGTTAATTGGATAGTAGATATGATGAGCATGCACAGCCATAATCCATATAGATAAACCTGTTAGTTTAGTTGTTAGATTCCAGCAGTTCGATTCAAAAAATAAAACTCAAAACAAAATTGTATTTCAATATAATAGGATCCTTTAATTTGATGTTAAGCAATTTAGTTTTGGTCCTTAGTTGATTTCGCTAGTTTTGGATTTAAAAAAGCAAGTTTAGAATTAAATCGACAGTTGCATTGAATTTGAATGTTTCTGTTCACTATTCCAATGGATGAGTCTAATTGTGTAAGATTGTTACAATAATTTTGTTTGAGCTTATTCATAAGCCCAAAGCTGAAGGTCCAAAGCCACAAAAATGATATATTGGGTCCTCAATTGAGATCTGGGCCTAATGGTTGGCCTAGGAGGTTTACAGTCACTTGGTCATTTAATTTTATTGTTATTTGGGCTGAGTTTAAAATTCCATATCGAAGTGCTGAAGGTCGAAATCTACATTAGGGTCATTTAGAATCAATTGTGTAACATATATTTGGGTTTTTGATTTAATAGAAGATCATAGTCCTTTTAGGTTGGACTTAAAATAAAAACGAGGTGAGCCTCACCAAATAAAATGCATAAATCGCGGGGCCCTCTTTAAATGGTCTTATTAAAATACTTAGAATTCGGGGTGTACCGTTTAGCGAATTTCACGGTCTCCCATAAAGATAAAAAACACGTTAGTTGCTTTAGGTCCGTTACTTAAATAATTTTACCTTCCTAAATACGGGTGCACATTTATGTGACCCAAATCCAAATCTCAACGAAGTCGAAACGTTTCAAAAACCGCGGGTGCATTTATGTGATGTGGTCCGAGACGCATTTTCAAGACGTTGCAATTCTTTTAAATAATAATAATAATAATAATAATAATAATAATAATAATAATAATAATAATAATAATAGTAATAATAATAATAATAAAAGTGTGACAACTGTTAGGCTCCGGAAAATTTCGATAAGTAATCTAGAATTTCGTGGTGCCACGTAGGCTAATTATTATATTTTATGAACTATTAACATGGTGGCCATCAATTAGACTTGGTAAATATGAGTATAAGTCTTATGGTAAGTGATGTGAGTTCCAAATGGAAGCCTAAGTATATGCCAAATGGAAAACTTTTCGTAATAGGCTAAAATTCCAAATGGATTCACATAAGGCTCCACTTTAAACAAGCATATCTAAATATGTATAAGGTTTTATGTGGTTAATACTATATAAAATGAAAGGTCTTTGAGTCTAGTTTTCAAAGCCTCAAACCGTTCATCATTTGGACATTCATACACAAAGTTATGATCAAATTACCAAAGGCTGGAAAAAGCAATCATGTGTCATGTCAGATCTGCGATCTCAATGTCAATTATGCGGTCCGCATTTTTAATCTGTGGTCACAAATCAAACCGCAGATTGAACCAGTGTAGCCCAGTTTTGGGCACTGATTTTGCGGTTCATTCTGCGGCCCGCATGTTCATTCTGTAGTCCATTCTGCTATAGCAGAGTTGACATCGGATGGTTAATTTTCTAATTTTTATAACCCGACCCCATTTCAATATATAGGCTTTGGGGTTCATTTTGGGGTCATTTCTTACTGATTTTAGAGAGAGGGAAGAGCATATAGAGAGAGAAAGGAGAGAATCATCCAAACCTTGCATCAACCTTTAAGAATCAAAGAACCCAACCGCAAGTTCTTCATCTAAGAGGTAAGGTTCTATACCCTAGACTTTAATTTCGAGTTTGGGGTATAAGATGGGTTATTGAGGTGTGATTCTTGGGTGTATTAGTATTTTGTATTCATGCATGCGCAATTTAGGTTTATGGAAAGATTATTGAACATAATTAAGTAAAGATTTGGTTGGAGAATGAAGGAACCTTGTAAAAGAGAGTTAATAATTAAGATGCTCAACTAGTGTTTGATAAAATGCTCAAATGAGCTGAAATCATGAATACCTTCCTAATTTGTATTAATTTTGTTATGTCTCAAAATATATTGAAGTTGCTAGAGTTTCCGGAATATTGTAGTAATTAAAGGAAAGCTCAAGAAAGGTATGTATGGCTAACTTTGACCTTTGTAGAGTCACCTTGTTTGATGTACGACTATTTGGTACGTGATATCTATGTGGACTATTTGTGAAATTCTTGTGATTGGTTTGATTTGAGTGTTTGTGGTTAAGTCCTCCGATATAATGGTGCAATTAATTAGCAATAAACTAAATGTGTGATTTTCAAGGCGTTATGTGGTAAGAGTTGAGAAATAAATGATGGAAGGAAACCGTAAATGATGCAATTGGAACAACCGTGGAAGTAACATGCTTGGCTTATTGTGGATAATTATTGTGATTACTTAAATTGCATATGAATTGTTGAAAATGATGGAAAATAGTACTGATGGTTATGGAAACACTTGTAATATTGTTGTTGTTATTTCTTGAGAAGTATCGTTGTTGATCTTTGTGAATTGTTTATTATTGTTGTGTTGTTTGTGAATTGAAACTGTACGGTGGGATCGGATTGCACGCCGCAACACGGAGAAATAAGGTTTGGGTTGTGGTGATAAGGGTGTCCGTGGTAATAAGGGTGGAAAGTGATCGAAATCACTATTGAAACAAAATATGAGCAACTTGTGAAATCACTGATGTGAAAATGTGGAAGGGGAAACAGGGGAGTGTGTAAACTTGTTTGGCTTGATTGTTCCTTTCATGTATGTTGGGTTGCTACTTCTATTACTGTTCTCTACTATTGTATCAAATTGTGAAATCATTGATGTGGAAATGTTGAAGGGAAAAAGGAAAGATTGTAAACTTGTTTGGCTTAATTGTTTTTTTTTTGTGCATTTGATTTTTATTTCTATTACTGTTACCTACTTGTGTATGATTTGAGTTTACTTGGGACAAAGTTTGTTCATACATACCAGTACAATTCAAATGTACTGACGTCCCTTTTTGCCGGGGGCGCTACATTCGTGTTATGATTGTAGGTGGATCCATAGCAGGTACTCTAGTCCACCGACCGTAGCTCCTCATCACTTCTCGTCAGCTGATTCGGCGAGCCCCTTTCCATTCGGGGCCCTATGTGGCTCATCCCATTTCTGTTTTGGGATCTTGTTTTGATGTTTGTATAAGGTATAGCCGGAGCCTTGTTGCCGGCATTTCCATATTATTCTTCAATTGTATTTAGAGGCTTCATAGACAGGTTGTGGGTAGTTTCGGGCATGGGAATTTAAAAGATAAATATTGATGTTTGGAAATGATTTACAAAACTTATAATATTTCGATATTTATGATTTAATGTGCTAAAAGAAATGAAATAGAATTCTTAATAGAATACTTACTAAGTATTTTTAATGAAGTCCATCCCTTATGTAATTATGAGTTGGGTTGGGTGGTACGTATGAAACCTGGCAGGCTTGCTCAGTCGGGTTTACTCGGTTGAGCGCCGGTCGCGCTCCTCTAATTTTTGGGGCGTGACAAACTTGGTATCAGAGCATAAGGTTTTAAAGTATCCTAGGATGTCTCGGAGCCGTGTCTAGTAGAGTCCTTCTTATCAGTGTGTTGTCGACCACATCTATAAGTTGGAGGCTATTCGGATATTTAGGAATTTCACCCTTCTTTGACACTCCAATCGTGCAATAGAGCTCAAGTTAGGGAGCTAATTTTCTCTCTAAGTCTTTTTCTCAACATTGGTTACCTTGATGCCATAATTCGCGAATTTGAGGCATGTAAGAAGGGATTGATCCCACCATTGAGTCTGAGCGGATTGCCCAAGGGCTTGTTAGGAGAATGTATTGATATATGGATGGATTGGTAAAATATATTGCTAAGAGGGGAGTGTCCTTGTCCCTATTGATGTCTCTGCACTGTCAGATCATATATGATATCAGTATGTTACCTATGCATATTAGAGATGTAGAGTCAAGGGGTATCGATTAAGCTATTGCCCTATCAACCTAATGTCGTTAAGTGAGTCAAATCAAAATTTATACTCGTTGTATATGTACATCCATATTGAAGATCTCTCATGAACGTGGTCTTACCAAGATATTGAATAACAAAACATTTTGTGTATCGACTCTTTGAACAAGACGCACTATTCATGAATCTACTCCTTTATGAATTCTCTTATTTACATTCTTGCGGAATTAAGCTTTATAATTATGACTTTGAATTGAGTTATAACTCTAGGATTGATATTTCCCACTTGGTTTTCCTAAAATTCTCACCAAGGTACTATATCCGATGAAATTCTTATAGAATCTTTTATTTAAATGGACAAAATCTACTCGCTGGTGCCTATACATGCACCATCGTAAAGTTTACCTATGTGGTGTCAAGTTCTACGCAAAGCATCCCAGCGTTGCGATCCTTCTCGAGTAACTCTTTTACTCAGTTGTGTATATGGCTTATATGACTTGAACACTCAATCTACTCTCTTGCGAGTACCAACATGAAAGCTTCTCACTGGCGTACCTTAACACCTCACATGAGTGCGTGTCAATCGAAATGGTCACCTTGTGCATGAATATAAATTCTCTCTAAAAATTTAGATCCTCACGTCCCCGTCATATGAAGATCATGTGTCGCCATAACTTTTGTGTCCACTTGGGACATCCCACAGTAAGTAGCTCACCTTGTCCTACTATTAGTTTTGCTCGTGGCATGGTCGTATATTGCAGTTGGTAGCTAATATAGCAGAAGCATGTCCAACTTATAACAAATGTTTATCTCCCTGTTACACCTCCATAAAATGTGTTAACTGTGTTCTCTAGTTAGTGAATTCATGGTGCTAGTTTTCCCGCACTTGTTTGATAACCATGAGAGAACATATCCTTCTATGAGTCATTGTAACACTCTCTGCCTTGTGAGGACCCTTACTAGGCTTTCCGTCGTTATTATAGCACAATGCCAGTTTCACATGTTTTTCTGCCTTTCATTAGCATCTTGGAAGTTCCCAAGTTAAAATCTATGAAGAACATATTAGGAACATCAAAAAACCCTCCATGGTTATTCCATACTATCTCATTGGGTTCCCGTATCACTTCAAGTTCATCAAAGGTTGATAGCATGTCACAACTACTGAGATCCAATGATCTCCTCTCGATAATGNTTCCCAATATGGCTTGTAATAGCTGGTTGCATAGAAGTGTGTTGTAGTGCTTCATTATGAAGTAGAGTTGCTAAATATAATTGGATTTTTGAATTCTGGAGTTATACATCACGTGACTACATAGAGAGACCTTCTTTCAAAAAAAAATAGCTTCTTATGATCGCTTTATATTACCACCGTTCCTAGTGGTTACGATCTAAAGGTTACTTCCATAAGGCTCTTTTCCTTCTTTTCAGTTGTCTTGCATCGTGTATTGTGTACTCGTAATCTTTGATGTGATATTACCTCGATGCATCGACTAGTTATCCAATGATATGATCTGATTTAATTAACCTTACTTTTATGTACTCTACAAGCGCCCTGAGAGTGGGTAAATTTCTCCTTTTCTACAGACTTCTAATGTCTTCAACTCTATTTAAGCCTGTCGATTACAAGTGGTGCTCTTAGTTGTGCTGCCTTACCATCTATTTTCATCTGATAACTCTCATTGAAAACTCATTTTATGTTTCATGGCATCAAAAGAGAAAGTCTTATAGCATCAAGGGTGGAGACATATTCCTTTTGTTAGAATAAATAAATAATGCTGGTACTCCTTGTAGATGCTCTTCTAACGATCATTTACCTGCTATGCTCGTCCCTGTGACTAGATAACCTAGGTTGCTTATTCCTGATAAATGCATTACGACGGATCTTTCTTTTAAACTTATCCATGTGGGCACTCTGAAGCTTTGTTCTATACCAACTTGTAATGGTTTTAAATACCCTCTCGTCATTGTTATTGATTTTCTAGGACTATGAGGGCTTGTCTCATGGGATTCAAAAGTAATGATTTTCCTTAGGATTCGAGATTCAATTGCCATGTTTTCAAACCGAAGTGTATACCTTTTTCCAAAGTCTTAAATGGGTCGGATTGGTTGGGTTATGTGGCTTTCTTCTCACACAACTATTAGAATAATTGAATATGTCGATTTCATGTGGGGATAGATTTGCTACCCTCGTTATTACACCTCCTTAAGAGGATAGGAGTGTCATTTGTCTTTCTTCTTGGAGCATCATGTTAACCATTACAACGCCTCTAACCAGTACATGATTTCATCCCAACATTTAGATGTCCGAGCTATGTGGTTTTACTTGAGAAAAGAAAGAGATTAGATGCCCTCAGATTTTCGCACATATTCTGAGCATATCGATTTGCAAGAAAAGTTTGGTCGTATATTTAGTTCCCTCATACATAATAAATTATCAGGAGGGGTTAAGCTGTCTGAAATATAAGAATCTCATAAGCATTCAACTTCTTTTCATCCTCACGGGCTTATGGCATAGATTTTATGTGTCAAGTAATATTAAGAGTGTAATTCAGCTGCATGTATTTTGAAACCTGTATCACATTCAAGGTGCCAGAATATTCTCATTCTTGATAACTGGATTTTCCCTACACTTCAGGGAACGACTGGGTGACGTACTTGAATATTCCTCCTTAATGGTTCCTATTTCTAGTGTACAAGTTACCCCGATGCTTTAATTTTCTAATAGTTGATGCCGTCACAATGATTGACCATATCAACATCATTGATAGAAATCATCGTGCGAATTAGTATGTAACCTCATGGAATGCTCTGCTCAGTGCCTAAATTGATTCCTGAATAACTCCGGTCCGATCTTGAACTCTATTGTTCCTACATTGTATTAGAACCATTGAGTGTTGTAAGTTTAGACGAGTCAAAGATGAGGCTTCATAGTGTGATCACATATATATTTGATGGGTAATTTTATGGTCAGTTTATGATAGCACATCCTAGGGAAATTGTTGAAGGTCATCGAGGGTTTAGTGTGAGTGTTCACCTAGAGATTTAGAGTTTGGAGGGTGAGCAGGCTATTCTCAATATTTTACCCTGAAGATGTTATGTCAGTTGATAATAAAGGTTTCATAAATGTATTCCACATTAGGCCGCACCCGGAGTATGAAGTGTCCCCATAGTTTTTCGCCATATATTTTGTAGATTCACATGTCTATGTCCAAGAAAGTAAGTGCATATCAATTGTGTATCATTCCGGTGGAAATTATTGAAGCTGAAGTTAGTGGATAGTTAGCTTATGTGAAATATCTACTTGTTATCCTCGTTAAGTAAGTTTAGGGGTCGAAATTATTCATGTGAATGTATTCTGGCGAAGTCTGTAGATATAAGAGGCCATTGAAGGCCGAGAGTGTTGTGGAAATAAAATATTTTCTCTTGATTGCATAGCAGTTGGTTTTGATTTGAAAGGTACCTTCTAGGTGTTATGATTTTAAAATGTGCGGTCCATGTCCAAGTATCATCGTGTTAATGCAGTTCCTGTAATGGTGAGGTTCTTGATATTAATATATACATTATGGTACTTTGCCGAGTTGTGGATATGTTTTTAGGATGGTTTTGGTGGTTCTCTGACATGTTGATAGGCCTAGTTATAAAGGAGACTCTGCCGAATTTTCTGAAGAATTTTGGAGTTAGTAAAAAATTTAGGGACTTGAGGTAGATTAGAAAAGAGATGTGTGATTAAAGTGTTTGGGGAAGACTATACTCCTCATTCGAGGACGAATGATCCTAAGGTGGGGGAGAATGTAAGGCCCCGAAAAATTTCGCTAAGTAATATAGGATTTTGTGGTGCCACGTAGGCTAATTATTATATTTTATGTGCTATTAACATGGTGGACATCAATTAGACTTGGTAAATATGAGTATAAGTCTTATAATAAGTGATGTGAGGTCCAAATGGAAGCCTAAGTGTATGCCAAATGGGAAACTTTTAGTAATAGGATAAAATTCCAAATGGATTCGCGCAAGGCTCCACTTTAAACGAGCATATCTAAATATGTATAAGATTTTATATGGTGAATAGTATATCAAATGAAAGATATTTGAGTCTAGTTTCTAACGCTTTAAACCGTTCATCATTTGGACATTCATACACAAAGTTATGATCAAATTACCAAAAGCTGGAAAATGCAATCATGTGTCATGTCAGATCTGCGATCTCAATCTCAATTATGCGGTACGCATTTTTAATCTGTGGTCGCAAATCAAACCGCAGATTGAACCAGTGTAGCCCTGTTTTGGGCACCAATTTTGCGGTGCATTCTACGACCCGCATGTTCAGTCTGCGGTCCATTCTGCTATAGCAGAGTTGACATCGGAGGGTTAATTTTCTAATTTTTATAACCCGACCCCATTTCAATATATAGGCTTTGGGGTTCATTTTGGGGTCATTTCTTACTGATTTTAGAGAGAGGTAAGAGCATATAGAGAGATAAAGGAGAGGGCTAGTTTCATAATCATCCAAACCTTGCATCAACTTTTAAGAATCAAAGAACCCAACCGCAAGTTCTTCATCTAAGAGGTAAGGTTCTATACCCTAGACTTTAATTTCGAGTTTGGGGTATAAGATGGGTTATTGAGGTGTGATTCTTGGGTGTATTAGTATTTTGTATTCATGCATGCACAACTTAGGTTTATGGGGAGATTATTGAACATAATTAAGTAAAGATTTGGTTGGAGAATGAAGGAACCTTGTAAAAGAGAGTTAATAATTAAGATGCTCAACTAGAGTTTGATAAAATGCTCAAATGAGCTGAAACCATGAATACCTTCCTAATTTGTATTAATTTTGTTATGTCTCAAAATATATTGAAGTTTTTAGAGTTTCCAGAATATCATAGTAATTAAAGGAAAAATAAAGAAAGGTATGTATGGCTAACTTTGACCTTTGTAGGGTCACCTTGTTTGATGTACGACTATTTGGTACGTGATATCTATGTGGACTATTTGTGAAATTCTTGTGATTGGTTTGATTTGAGTGTTTGTGGTTAAGTCTTCCGATATAATGGTGCAATTAATTAGCAATAAACTAAATGCGTGATTGTCAAGGCGTTATGTGATAAAAGTTGAGAAATAAATGATGGAAGGAAACCGTAAATGATGCAATTGGAACAACCGTGGAAGTAACATGCTTGGATTATTGTGGATAATTATTGTGGTGACTTAAATTGCATATGAATTGTTGAAAATGATGGAAAATAGTATTGATGGTTATGGAAACACTTGTAATATTGTTGTTGTTATTTCTTGAGAAGTATCGTTGTTGATCTTTGTGAATTGTTTATTATTATTGGGTTGTTTGTGAATTGAAACTGTACGGTGGGATCATGTTGCGCGCCGCAACATAGAGAAATAAGGTTTGGGTTGTGGTGATAAGGGTGGCCGAGGTAATAAGGGTGAAAAGTGATCGAAATCACTATTGAAACAAAATATGAGCAACTTGTGAAATCATTGATGTGAAAATGTGGAAGGGGAAACAGGAGAGTTTGTAAACTTGTTTGGCTTGATTGTTCGTTTCATGTGTGTTAGGTTGCTGCTTCTATTACTGCTCTCTACTAGTGTATCAAATTGTGAAATCATTGATGTGTAAATGTTGAAGGGAACAAGGAGAGATTGTAAACATGTTTGGCTTGATTTTTTTTTTTTTGTGCATTTGATTTTTGTTTCTATTATTGTTACCTACTTGTGTATGGTTTGAGTTTACTTGGGACAAAGTTTGTTCATACATACCAGTACAATTCAAATGTACTAACGTCCCTTTTTGCCGGGGGTGCTACATTCGTGTTATGATTGTAGGTGGATCCATAGCAGGTACTCCAGTCCACCGATCGTAGCTCCTTATCACTTCCCATCAGCTGATTCGGCGAGCCCCTTTCCATTCGGGGCCCTATGTGGCTCATGCCACTTCTGTTTTGGGATCTTGTTTTGATTTTTGTATAAGGTATAGCCGGAGCCTTGTTGCCGGCATTTCTATATTATTCTTCAATTGTATTTAGAGGCTCCGTAGACAGGTTGTGCGTAGTTTCGAGCATGGGAATTTAAAAGATAAATATTGATATTTGGCAATGATTTACAAAACTTATAATATTTCAATATTTATGATTTAAGCTGCTAATGGAAATGAAATGGAATTATTAATAGAATACTTACTAAGTATTTTTAATGAAGTCCATCCCTTATGTAATTATGAGTTGGGTTGGGTAGTACGTATGAAACCTGCCATGCTTGCTCAGTTGGGTTTACTCGGTTGAGCGCCGGTCGCGCTCCTCCAATTTTTGGGGCGTGACAACAACCCGGCCCATCGTCACGTGAGTTACCGCCCCGTTTTCCCTAAATTATATTGCTATGTGTTTTAATATCATTATTTGAGTTGATCGGGTAGAATTGGATTGGTTTTAATTTGAAATGAGACACTTAGTCTCTTAGAAGGAAGCTTGTTTTGAAAAAGTCAACTGGAAGTTGACTATATAGTTAGAGGACTCGAATGTGAATTTCGGTGATTCGGGTAGCTTCGGGGGATGATTTGTGACTTGGGAGTGCGATCGGAATAGAATTTGGAGGTCCGGTGTAGAATTAGGCTTGAATTGGCGATGTTTAAATTTTGGCGAATTCCGGTTGATAGGTGAGATTTTGATCCGAGGGACAGAATGGAATTTTGAGAGTTACTGTAGCTCCGTTAGAATATTTTAGATATGTGTGCAAAATTTCAGCTGTTCGGACGTCGTTTGGTCGGGTTTTTGATTGAATGTGAGTTTCGGAAGAATTTGATAAACTTAGGCTTGAATACATGGCGAATTGATGATTTTTGTGTTGTTTGGCTTGTTTTGATGATTGAAACAAGTTCGTATGATGTTTTGGGATATGTTGGTATATTTGGTTGAGGTCCCGGGGCCTCGGGGTGATTTCGGATGATTAACCGGGAAGTTTGGACTTAAGTTTTGCTGCAGAAAATTCACAGCAGGTGCGGCCCAGTTTTGGTCATCGCGTTCACAGGGGTAGTGTTGTGTTCGCGAGGTTATCAGTTGCCACTTCATCGCATTCGCGTGGGTGCCATCGCGTTCGCGTAGAAGGGGCCAGGGGCCCTACCTAAGTTGTTCAATGCGTTCGTGAGTTGTGGACCGCATTCGCGTAAGATGGGTAGTTTGTGCATCGCGTTCGCGTAGTTATAAAACCTGAAGCATCGCGATCGCAAACTCTTTCGCGTAGAGTAATTTTTGGTCAAAGTAATTTCTTCATCACGAATGCGGAGGTCTGACCGCGTTCGTATAGAGTAAATGGCTGTTGGACAGTAGGCCTTTTAAATCATTTTGTTCCGCGAAGGTTAGCCATTTTCCACCATCTTTTAACCACCTTGAGAGCTTTTTGGTAGAGTTTGAAGGGGATTTTGACAGGAATTGATTGGATGTAAGTCTCGTGACCTAGAAATGCCATTTTATTGAAGATTCAACCTTTTATTCTTAGGAATTTGGGTAAAAATTGGAGGAACTAGGGCTTGGTTTTTGGAATGTAAATTTGGAATTTGAAGGGGCATTTGAACTCTGATTTTGATGAATTTTATATGTACGGACTCGTGGAGAGACGAGTCATCCAGTGATGTGAATTTTGTAATTTTTTCGAGAAGTGGACCCGGGGCTCGGGTTTTGCCAACTTCGTGTTTTTGGGTGTTTCTCGAGTTCTTTCGGTTGGGTTATATTCCCTTATCCTATTGTAATGTATTCATTGTGGTTTTGGCCAGATTTGACGCGCAAGGAGGTCAATACGAGAGGAAAGGGCATCGCGGAGTAGTATTTGGCCAGCAAAAGGTGAGTAATAGATGTAAATGCTGCTCTAAGGATTTGAAACCCCGGACTTTCACATCGTAATGCAATATTGAGGCGTGACACACATTCTACGTCGAGTGCGGTGTCGTTTACTATTGAGGATTGTGACTTGGTCCATCTCGAGTGATATTTATACTATACTGGTAATTGATACACATACTTTATTGATGTTATTTGGGCTTGTTGCCATGTTTGGGGCCTTGTGCCGATTTGTAGAATCCTTCGGGGATCGATATTACTATTTTAGCATATTTTTGCATATCATTTGAACTCATTCCAAGGTTCTAAATACAGTTTTGCAAACTCAACCATATTTCCAAGTGTTGAAAACTCAAATGATATTTTAAATGTTATTTCGGGCTG
Organism: Nicotiana glauca; assembly: GCA_026770625.1. Taxonomy (NCBI): domain Eukaryota; kingdom Viridiplantae; phylum Streptophyta; class Magnoliopsida; order Solanales; family Solanaceae; genus Nicotiana; species Nicotiana glauca. The sequence continues at coordinate 48,177 of MU783611.1, forward strand.
AGAACTACTATTTTATAAATGCCCAAGGGGCTTATGATGTTTTCTGGATTGATTATGGGTGGCTCGGGCTGCGCGCCGCAACAGTGATTTGAAACAGTGGTAACAATGACGTTGTGTGATGTGACTTGAAACAGTGGTAACAATGGTACTGTGTGATATAAATTGCTCAGGTAACAATGTCGGACCAGGACTTGATTGATGCCACGAGATGGCTTGTTATTGCGCTTGGGCTGTAGGAGCCCCTTCGGAGTCTGTACACACCCCCAGTGAGCGCCGTCGATGATAAATGATTATGGGTGGCTCGAGCTGCGCGCCATAGTGGGTACTGGAATGTACCATCATATGCATTGCATTCATGAATTTGTATCTTTAATTGTTGTTCAGTTGTTCAGTTCCATGCATTGCTGTATATTTGGGTTATAGCTTACTTTGTGTATTTACTGTATTTTCTTACCTTCGGACTGTATTTATTTTTATTACTCACTGGGTCGGAGTACTCACTTTACTCTCTGCACTTTGTGTGCAGATCCAGGGCATTCGCAGGCTGAGTGAGCTTTGACCAGAGTTCCAGAGGCATTCTCCGGGAGTATTCGAGGTAGCTGCATGGCGTTCGCAGCCGAAAATTCTCCCTTCTATCTCTGTCTTTACATCCTGTATTTCGATCTTTTAGACAAACTTGTATAAGGATTATAACTCTATATTTATAGGCTTATGATCGTGACACTGGATCCTAGTGGGACTATATTATGTATTGTGGTAATCTCCGCACTTTATCAGTAATTCTAGACTTTTAATATACTATGTTAATTATCTGAAATCTGTTTAATTATCGGGAATTGTGGTAACAAGGTCGAGCTTGCCTAGTAGGGCGATGGGCGCCATCACAACAGGGTTGGGGTCGTGACAAGTTGGTATTAGAGCCTAGGTTACTTGGTCTCGCGAGTCATGAGCCGATTTAGTAGAGTCTTGCGGATTAGTGCGGAGATGTCTGTACTTATCCTTGGGAGGCTGCAGAACCTTTAGGAAAATTTCATATTCTTATTGTACGACTTTGTTGATCCTGTCATGCCCCAAACTCAAGGGACATGACCGGCGCTCGACCGGGTGTCCCCAGTCAAGCGGACCTGGGTGTCTTTCCTGACCCATGAGCCACCCCTTGTTTTCCTTATTCAGCATTCCAAGAACTAGCCATGTAATTAATTTTAGATCACCCTTTTTCAAAACATACACACATAATAATTAGTGAAATTACCAATTCGTTGCCCAACAAAAGAAACATGAATATACATAGCTTCTAACCCACATCCACTGTCTACGGAGCCTCTAAAAATACAACGGAACAATACAGTACTTGCCGGTAACAAGGCTCCGGCTATACCTTACACAACAGCAAAATAAAACTACAGAGACAAGCGGCCTGAGCCACGTAGGGCCCCGAGAGGAATGGGGCTCACCAAAACAGTCGATGGAAGGCAAAGAGGGAGCTACGATCGGTGGGCCGGAATACCTGCTGCAGATCCACCTACAATCATAACACGAATGTAGCGCCCCCCGAAAAAGGGATGTCAGTACACTTGAATTGTACCGGTATGTATAACAAACTTTGCGCCAAGTAAACTCAAGCCATAGATAAATAAGTAACAGTTACAGAAGCAACAATCAATTCCAGAAAGAAAGAACAATCAAGCCAAACAAGTTTTAAAAACTCTCCTGTTTCCCCTTCCACATTTCCACATCAATAGATTTCACATTTTTGCTCATATTTTCATTTCAAGAGTGATTTCGATCACTTTCAACCCTTATTACCTCGGCCACCCTTATTACCTCGGCCACCCTTATCACCACAACCCGCACCTTATTACTTCGTGTTGCGGCGCGCAACCCGATCCCACCGTACATTTTCAATTCACAAACAATCACAAACAACAACAATGAACAATTCACAAAGATCACAACAACACTTTTTAAGCAATAGCAACAATAATCTACAAAGGTTTCCATAACCATCCACACTATTTCCGTCCCATTCCACAATTCACAAGTGTTTCACATTACAACAACACTTGCCCACGATAAGCCATAGATGTTAATATCTCACTTCTTTCAGTTGCATTACTTACAATTTCCTTACATCATTTGTTATTCTTGCAATACCACATATCATAATCACAACCATACAAATCACACGAATTTCACAATTTATTCACGTGAAGGTCGCATACCAAACATTTGAACACCAACAAGGCGATTCTGCAAGGTCAAGGTTAGCCATACATACCTGGAGTCGAATTCCCTTTTTAAACTCCTATTATCAGTCACCAAGCAATCTAGCCACGTCAATCTACTTCACAATTTACACATGCACCTTAGAATTTGAAATTCACAATTACTATCCGAGCTTATTTAGGTTATCGAGCGCAGCCCCTTGCTTCTACCCAATTCCCCTTACTAAATTTTAGATTTTTGAAAGACATGCATGTGAGTTTCCACCCGTTATTTCAAGAATCAAAGCATGAGACTCCCTCCCTTAGCGTAAAATCTGGAAATAAAGGAAAAAGGGTTAGGGATTTTACCTGTAGAAATGGAGATGAAGACACTTGCTTTAGAATTTTACGGACCAGGTAATTTGAGGAACAATTTTGAAGAAGATAAACTTTTCTCTCAAGAATCCCTCCTCCCTCTCTCTTATTTTGTTCAGAAAAATGGTTAAAATGAGGGGTTAGGGCGTTATATTAGAAAGGGGGTCGGGTTTTAAATTTTGGAAAATAGAAGTCCGGGTGAGATCTGCGGTCGCATTCTGCGATCACAGAATCGAAATGCGGTCCGCATATTGGACCGCATTTTCAACATCAATTTAGACCAAGTCTCTGATTCACTCTACGGTAAGAATGCAGTCCGCATATTGATTATGCGGTCGCATAATGGACCGCATTTTCAACATCAATTTAGACCAACTCTCTGATTCACTCTGCGGTAAGAATGCGGTCCGCATATTGATAATGCGGTCGCATAATGGACCGTATTTTTGATATCAACTTAGCCCAACTCTCTGCTTCACTCTGCGGTAGGAATGCGATCCGCATAACTGATCTGCAACAGCATTCTGGACCGCATAAATGACAATTTCCTGGAAAATTGACTCTTTTAATTTTTAAGGGCTTAGATCACTACCAAGGGTCCGAACCGCGGCGAGCTTGCGAGCCGCGAAGAATTCTACACATTCCTAACACATATTCGGAGTTGACACCACGGGTTACTAAGTTTTGAGACCAAAATTATTTACGGGACCTTACATTATCCCCCACTTAAAAATCATTCGTCCTCGAACGAGGATTTTGAAAATCATTTGGTTTTGAAAGACATGATATGAAGACTCTCGAAATTTTCACTAACTCCCATATTCTAGAGAAATTTTGCCATAGTTTCCCTTCTAATATGGACATATCCACCTATCAGAGAGCCCCCGAAACATATTCCCAAGCACCATTTCACAATTTCAACTATCTCTACAGCTTGTACACAATTCATTACCTCAACAATTGCACATATTCCATCACTTGCTACATTTTGCACATAAACTAGTCACCTCAATGAGTCCCACATAATTTAATTGCTTCAACATACTACATGCATATAAATAAACCATTATCAATCTATTCCATCATTAGTTGTTTACTTATCACATGAGTCTTTATAAAACTTCCATTTACCAAAGGGAGGTTCACATGATTCGAGATAATCACAACACACATAATCCTTGCACAGTTTGGGGGATTTCAAAAGTACAGCATTTAGGAAAGAACCAATTTGAACACAGCATAAGTTTTGATTTAGAGATAAGAGTTCGCACAATTTCTACTAGACTTGCTCAAACAGATGGGGGTATTTTTCCTTCATTTCTTTTTCTGCTTCCCACGTGGCTTCCTCAACTTGTTGACTTCGCCATAACACTTTAACAGAGGCAACTTCCTTATTTCTCAACTTACGGACTTGCCTATCAAGAATGGCAACTGGAACTTCTTCATACGACAAGTCTTCATTAACCACGATAGTCTCGACTGGCACGATGGTGGATGGATCTCTGTCACGACCCCAACCTGGTCGTGATGGCGCCCAGCACACTACTAGGCAAGCCCGACCATTCATAGCAATTTCCCCAATTGACCACACAATTAAAAGCAATACTTATCCAAGTAAAAGTTCGAAATACTAATACAATACGAAAATCTGACAAAAGAAATACACCGAAACAGCCCAACTAGGACCCAGTGTCACGACCACGAGCCTCTAAAGGCAGTATATCATCCTACTACAAGTCTGACTAATACTGAAAATGCAGAAATAAAGGGAAGGATAAAAGGGAGAATCCTCGGCTGCAAACGCCGTGCAGCAACCTCGAATACTCCCGGGAGGAAACTCCAAATCAACCAGACTCACTCCGCCTGATGAAAAGAACCTGGATCTGCACACATGGTGCAGGGAGTAAAGTGAGTACTTCCAACTCAGTGAGTAATAAAAATAAATAACGACTGAAAACATGAAATCTCATAATGGCACAATATAGTGCTATCCCAAGCAGTAAAATCAGTTATACAGTAAAAATCAGATAATTCTTCTTTAAAACAGTAAAGACAAATAATTTCCACAGTAAGGATAAATCAAAAGCATGCCCCTCGGGCTCAATATGTAATTCTCAGTATAGTATCAGCCCTCCGGGCTCGCTCCCAACTCACCAGCACACATCATCAGCCCCTCGGGCTCACTCCCAACTCACCACACACAAGCAATAGCCTCTCAGGCCCACTCCTAACTCACAACACACAAGCAACGGCCTCTCGGGCCCACTCCCAACTCACCTGGGTACCTTGCGCTCGCTGGAGGTGTGTACAGACTCCGGAGGGGCTCCTACAGCCCAAGCGCAATATCAATAGGCCTGAAAACCTTCACACATCACACACGAGGCCTAAAAGCCTCCTCACATCACTCAACATATCCTCAAAGATGGCTCTCGGCCTCAATCAGTCAAGAAAAATAGTCGTAAGCCTCTTGGGCTTTAGTAAAACACAAATGCCCAACTCATTAACATTTTAAATATCATTTAAATCTCGAGTGAAGTATAAATGTAGCTGAGTTCACAAAATATTATATTTCAATAGGACTGAATGCAATAATACTTCAATTCGTGAGGAAAATAGTGATGTAAATTCACAAAAGATTTCAGATAATTGGCACAAGGCCCAAGTGTGGCAATAAGCCCCAATCATAGTGAAAACAATGAATTTGTATGAAATACGCGGTAAAAATATCAATTGGGGTGGACCAAGTCTTAATCCCCAATAGTAAATGACCCAGCGCTCGTCATACAACGCGTGTCTCATCTCAACATACCAGTATGTTGTGGAAATCCGGGGTTTCAAACCCTCAGTGCATCATTTAAAATCATTACTCACCTCGAACCGGCTCAAAAACAAGCCCGCAATGCCTTTCCCTCGAGAATCGACCTCCACGGGTGCCAAGTCAGATCAAAACCAATAGGAATACATCAAAATAGGCTAATGGAACATAACTCAATCGAAATAACTCGAAAAACACCCAAAAAACACGAAGTTGCCAAAACCCGAGCCCCGGGCCTGCTTCTCAAAAAATTATGAAATTCACACTTTCAGAATCCTCGTCTCACCACGAGTCCATACATATGAAATTTAACAAAATCGGAGTTCAATAGCCCCTTCAAATTCCAAATTTTCGAAACCCAAAACCAAGCCTTAACTTCTCCAATTTACACCACAATTTCAGTGATTAATTCCATGTTTTAACACCATAACGACATAATATAAGTCCAAGAGGCCTTACCTAATGATGCTCCTCGAATTCCTCTTCAAAATCGCCAAAATCCTCTCTTAGTTCGAAGCCCCAAATGTTTTTACCCTTCTGAAATTTCTTAACACTGATGCACTTAACCCCTCTGCGATTTTTGCTTCTGCGATCCATTGACCGCTTCTGCGGTCCCGTTTCTGCGGTAAAACAACCGCTTTTGCAGTTTCACTTAAACCCCTCGAAATCTGCTTTTACGAATATCAAACCGCTACTGCGGTATTGCCTATGCGGCCCAGTGACCGCTTCTGCGGTCTACACCAAAAACCCCACGACCGCTTCTGCGATGCCAGTGTCGCTCCTACGACTTTGCTTTTGCGGAAAGCGGTCCGCTTCTGCGGAACTCCCACTCATGCCCAAAACCGCTTATGCGCTCAATCCCCTCGCTTTTGTGGTCTCGCTTCTGCGGTCCATTTCCGCAGAAGCGGAAATACCAGCAGAGTTAAAACTACAGACGCGCAATTTTACCAATTTCCTTCCGTTTAACCATCCGAAATCACCCCGAGGCACCCGGGACCTCAACCAAAAGCACAGACATGATCTAATACATTATTCAAACTTGCTTGAATCATAAAAACGCTATCGTTAACATCAAAATCCTCATTTATCATCAAATCAAAGTCTAAATTTTCTTAAAACTTCCGAATTGCACATTCGATCAGAAACCGAACCAAACGACGTCCGAATGAAATGAAATTTTGCACACATGTCCAAAATTACCTAACGGAGCTACTGGAACTGTCAGAATTCCATTCCGACCCTCGGATCAAAATCTCACCTATCGACCGGAATTCGCCAAAATTCCAACTTCGCCAATTCAATCCTATTTCTACACCGGACCTCCAAATTCGATTCCGATCGCTCTCCTAAGTCACAAATAATCTCTCGAAGCTAACCGAACCATCGGAATTAGATTTCGAGCCCTCTAATTCACAAGTCAACGCCCGGTTGACTTTTCCAAACTATTCCTTTATTAAAGAGACTAGTCCTCCCATTTCCTACCAAACTCGATCCGAATTGACTCAAATTCACCAAGTACATAGATTGTAACATGAACAAGCATATAACGGGGAAAACGGGGAGGTAACTCACGTGACGACGAATCGGGTCGTCACATTCACTCCAACTAAAACAAACGCTCGTCCTTGAGCGGGTCAAGAAACATACCTGGAGTCTCAAATAGGTAGGGATATCTACTCCGCATCTCCTGCTCGGTCTCCCAAGTAGCCTCCTTCGCGGGCCGACCTCTCCACTGTACCTTAACTGAAGCAATATCCTTGGATCTCAACTTCCGAACCTGTCGATCCAGAATAGCCACCGGCTCCACATCATAAGATAAATCATCATCCAGCTGAACCGTGCTGAAGTCCAACACATGAGATAGATCCCCAACATACTTTCGGAGCATAGACACATGGAATACCGGATGCATGCTGGACAAGCTGGGTGGCAAAGCTAGCTCATATGCCACCTCTCCAATACTCCTAAGTATCTCAAAAGGGCCAATGAATCTGGCACTCAGCTTCCCTTTCTTCCCGAACCGATAACACCCTTTATGGGTTAAACCTTCAACAAGACCTTCTCGCCAACCATGTAAGAGACATCACGAACCTTCCGGTCCGTATAGCTCTTCTGGCGTGACTGTGTTGTGCGAAGCCTCTCCTGGATCAACTTCACCCTCTCTAAAGCATCCTGAACTATCTCAGTCCCTAATAATCTAGCCTCGCCTGGCTCGAACCATCCAACAAGAGATCTACACCGCCTACCATACAATGCCTCATACGGGGCCATCTGAATACTCGACTGATAACTGTTGTTGTAGGCAAACTCTGCAAGCGGCAAAAACTCATCCCATGAACCTCCAAAATCGATCACACAGGCACGCAACATATCCTCCAAGATCTGAATAGTGCGCTCAGACTGTCCGTCCGTCTGAGGATGGAATGCTGTGCTCAACTCCACCTGCATACCCAGCTCCCACCGAAATGCCCTCCAGAACTGAGAAGTGAACTAAGTACCCCTATCAGAGATAATAGACATTGGAACCCTATGTAACCTAACAATCTCCCAAATAAAGATCCCTGCCAACCGCTCCGATGAATAAGTAGTACATACTGGAATGAAGTGCGCGGATTTG
>MDKF010334269.1:0-55413 GCA_026770625.1 Nicotiana glauca
TTCGGAGAGGATTTTAAGAAGAAAAAATCGAAGAGAAATTTAGAGATTCTAGAAGATTTTTCAGAGAGAATTCCGAAGAGAACAAGTGAAAACACAGAAGAAAATTCCAAATAATAGATTCTAAGTTTTCTTAAGGCCTGGGAATTTCGCTTTCAATTTGGAATTCACTGACTGTTCTTATTTCGTTCGCATGGAGTTCGATTGAGTCGGAGTTGATTGTCGAGCTTATCGTTGTTGCTATTAGGTTAAAATCCAGTTGACGCCTCCTGTTTCTCTCTAAATATTCTAGTTGAAAGCTCCGATTGAAGATTTATTAGGTTCGATTTGAATCCTTCGCTGTAATTTCTATCAATCAAATCCTGTCCACATTCAGGTTCAATTTTTGATTCCTCTCATTTTGTTTTGATGTAATAAACATATGACGAAAGTTTGGAGCAAAACGATCGAATAATTATGTTAGTAGAGTCGGATTCTTATAAATTTCTGAGTATTTGGATTCTTATAAATTTCTGAGTATCGTCGATTTTATATGAAGTAAGCCACAGCAATAGTTGATGTTGATTTGGATATCACTGAAATTTTATATGCTGTGATTTGTTGTTCTTATAAGTATTCATAATATGATCATTTGTATTTTCTCATGACTGTCCTGGTTTGGTTCTATCAAGTTTGCGTTTAAAAAAAAAATTTCCTATGTTGCTTCTCTGATCTGCTTGGATTAGCTTGCTGTAAGAATTGGTTGTTGAAGTCTGACCATCTCTATGGCGAGGTAGTGACAAATTTGAAGGTTTCAAGTATCCTTCCTGCCTTATTATTGCTGTAATAATTTGGCTCTTTCGAGCTGCTGGAGAAGTTAATTTCAGTAGTAGATTGAGCCAATAACCTGCAGTGTTTTGGAACATTAGTTTAGACTGTTAGTTTGCTGAAAATTTGCTTTTACATGTGACGAAGATAGTATAGAATTAATGAAGTTCCATTTATGTGATTCAAAATATATACCTCTGATGAGTTCTTTAAGCTCAAATCTCAAATAGCATTTGTTTCAATTCTAGTCCTTTAGAAATTTTGGTTGTTGTTTTGACTTTTACATTGAGATCTTTGAATTTTGGATAAAGTCATTAGATCTTGGGTCATTCCATGAGAATCATAGTCCAAAGATTCTGCTAGTTTGGTATGAAACTTACTTGGCTTAGAAGGGGAGCTCATGAAGCAATCTAATTAATGCATAGAGAAAGGGATGCATTTTTGTGTGATAGTTGATGGTTTTTGAAACTGCAAAAAGCATGCTCTTTCCTGTTTTAACTCTGAAGTTAATCAAAACTGAAGCATCCTAGGTTCTGTTTGAATTCATTTCTTCGAAGCTAATTAATTGAGAAATTGTCACTAGTTAGTTTTGTTTACTATTGCTTTGTGGCTCGATCAGTCACATTTATCAGAACCTGTACAAACTATGGAAATCTAGTGATTCGTGTTTGGTTTAGTTTTCTGTTGGTCCAAATGGGGAGTGAAGTCAAATTGTTTCACTGATTGTGTATGTCCATACTTACTCTGTTTTTCCCCTGTTGTCCAGATTTCGTCGGCCTTGTTACTGTCATAGTAATTTTGTTCTTTCGAGTTGTTAAAGAATTTGATTTCAGCGATAGTTTGAACTGATACAAGCAGTATTTTGGGACATTTGTCCGGATTGGTAGCCCACTGAAAATTTGTCCTGTTTTTGTGCTGTTTAAAAGGCAAATCTGCACAAGTCTTAGTGCCCTATGCATATCTTTAGGTTTAAAGAATTCACATCTATGCCATTTCATTAGCTACAGTTCTGCTTAGTTTGCAGAAATTTAAATGTCTGATTCATGCCCAAGCTAAATCTAAGATGACGCCTGAAATGTTGTGCGTTTTTTTTATTCGTGTTGCATTTTTTCTGTCTGATCGTATGCTACTGCGGAATTTAAAAGGTCGTTACATAGCGATTTATTTACTGCGTTCCTGTTTCTGTTAACAGTGGCATAAGTCTTGATATCAAAGGGGCCAATTTTCTTACATTGGATCTAGAATGTTTATCCGTTTGGTAACGCTTAAGTTAATCGACCTCTTTGTTTGAAAGAACCAACTGTTTCCATGCCTCCCATCTTTTCCTTTGTCTCTAAATTGAGGAAGCTTGCTGCTCGACTCCTACTTGTGTTATTTAGTCATGAATCTGTTGGATGAATTATGCATGTATAAGCTAAGGTAAAAAATGAATTGGTCATAACTCCTTGGCTATGTTTTCTCTGAGTTGCGCCAGTAGCTTGAGTTTTTTTGGGGTAAACTCTGTGGGCTTGTTGACATGCCCAATGAGGGTCCATTAACAACCTGGAAAGTTGTTGGCCTGCTTCTGTTTTCAGTTTGTAGTTTGGGCCCACTTTCAGCTCCAAGCTTATTTGTTCATGGATACAGATTGCATATCTTCTATGATTGAAATATCCCTTTTGTATAAGCAATTTGTAAGCCCAAATTTTGTTATAAGTCAAAACTCCCTTATAATTATATAGGGATGCGGGGTATTAATTTACAAATATAAAATTGGTTTTCAAATTAGGTAGCGGGTTCAAGCTAAAAGGATCTTCCCGTTCGTTTGAACTCGGATTTGAATTCGAGACCCGAATTTATAAATGTAAATTAATTGAACTTTTAGAGACAAATAGTGAATAGGAAAATATAGCCTATTTTAGGATTGACCTTTAATAATAAAAATGGGACGAGCCTCGCCAAATCAAATATACAATTGCGGGGCCCTCATTAATTACTTATTAAAATAGTTAGAGATTCGGGACGGGCCATTTAGCAAATTTCGCGGCCTTCCCCAAAGATACAACACGTTAGCCACTTTAGGCGCGATTTTTAATAATATTACTTTCCTAATACGGGTGTGCATTCCATGCAACCCCAATCCAAATCCGAAAATGTCGAATGAGAATATGTCAAGGATCCGGGTGCATTTCATGTGACGTGATCCGAAAACATATCCTTAAACGACGTTCACTTTTCTTAAATAAAAATAATAATTGTCAAAAAGTAGTAAATAACTTCAAAATTGCACTATAGGTTTAACATGTATATAAATCAAAATTTAGCCAAATATAGCAGTTGAGCGACCGGGCTAGAACCACGAAACTCGGGAGTGCCTAACACCTTCTCCCGGGTTAATAGAATTCCTTACCCGGATTTCTGGTTCGCGACTGTTAAACATAGTCAAACCCTTTCCTCGATTCGGGATTCAAACCGGTGACTTGGGACACCGTAAATCTCCCAAGTGGCGACTCTGTTTCTTAAATAAAAATGAATCCCGTTTCGATTGTCCTTAAAATGGAAAAACTCCTTTATTACTATATCTCTTCCCGAGGTGTAGTAAAGACCGATATTATTCGGGAAAAAGGAGGTGTGACAACTACAGTTCAGTTGAGTTTGCGCTTTAATCGCTAGTGTTTTACACTAATTATATGTTTTATGCCTTGTAGGAGTGATTTCGAGCTATGTAGATGTTATGGAATGAATTCAGGTGATTTGGAGCTTTGAAGTCCGAGTAAAAGCCTAAGGAATTAAGCCGGGATCGTGTTCAGGGATCAACGGATGATAGTTAAGAACGAACGAAGAATCGAGTGGGCATATTGCACACTGTCTAGTAAAATGCACATAACATTTCGCTTAGAACTCCATTTGAGCTCCACAATATATGGTTGGAAAGCTAATTCAAAGGGCTACAATGGAACTTTCATGTTTTACGTTTTGCCAAATTCAAAAGAGAACAAGGTGAAAAATGTGCAACAGTGCATTGACCGCGGATGTGAGGCAGAAACTAGGCAAAATCCGCGGCCAAATCCGCGGTTAATCCACGGCCACGGACGTTCTGCCCGAAAAAACTGTCCTTTTTGTGTAGGAGAAGATATAATTGTTTGGACCGACCCTACTTGGAATATATACATAGAAAAACATTATTTTGGGACTTTTGACATAATTTAGGCCTAAGGCGGCTAAAGAGGCCGGGGATTCGACCTAAGGAGGCAAGAACACACTGGGAGCAAGGCGGAGAATTCTTCAACGAGTTTTTCACTTCCTTCTTCCTATTTCCATTATTGGTTATGAATTCTAGTATTGTAGTTATACATACTATTATGAATAGCTAATTTGTTATCTAGAGTTTTGATAGAACCTTTTGCAGGATAAATTCTTGTTATGTTTTAATATAATTTAGCCTTTGAATTTCTCTATTTGTTCAACTACGTGCTTATTTGAGTTGATTGAATGGCCATCGATTGACTGTGCCTATTTATTATGTGTTTCTTGAGAAAGGATACATATTTAGGTAGTTGTTGAACAACGTCACTCCTAACATATGTGATAAATCAATACAACGGGTTTAAAGGTAGGTTTAACAAAGCCTTGACGTGGTCATAATGAGGGGTTAGATAAAGTCACCTTGCGTAGTTCGAGAGAATATGTCTAGTAAATTATTGTAGTTGCTCGAGAGAGAATTACGGCACCTAAAATGCTCACGATCAGTAGAGAATACATAGGCAAAGCTATAAGGAATATAGCGGGAATGATTCCAACATTTGGGGAAATCCTAACTCTAGACCTCCTAAATTTAATCTTCAACCCTTAGTATCTTTAGTTGTTAATTTACTGCTTTAGTTTTGTAGTTAATTAGTTAGATATAAGAACCTTAATCTTTATAACTTAGAAATTTATTCGAGCTTGTCTTCTTAGCGATATTGAACAATTATGGCGAACCATTAGTTCTCTGTGGGATTCGACTCCGGACTTTTAGACTGGATTATATTTGCAGTGAGCGCTTATCCTTTTTAGGACTAGAGTTGGGCGTGATCAAATTTTAAATCAAGCACTTGTTGGGAGGCAACCTAACTTTACTGCTTTCGTTTATATGATTTTTTTTATTTTTTTTAATTGTATTATGTTTGTAGTGTCATTTTTTTTTTATTTTCTAGGAGCATGGAAAGAAAAGCTATTGGGAGGCATTAGCAAGCCAGATGGTTGGAACTAAGTGTGAGGTACCCGTACAAAGGACTAAGCTTGAGAGAAGTCTGAGTACCCCATGAGCTTCTAGTGTTTGGGCCTTTGGCCTGCCAGAGAGTTCTTTCACCCTCTTATAGTTATGATGTGCATTAGGGACAATGCAAAATTTTAAGTGTGGGGTGAGGAGATTGTTTGGGTGACTTTCCATGCTATTTTAGCTATGATAGTTTAATTAAATAATATATTTTTTTAAAAAAAAGATTGGACTTTTCCCGATGATGAATCTATTAGAAAATTTTCTTGAGGGATTTAAGTCTAAAGAAAAAGATAAATTTTTTTTCTTTTGTTAGGTAGTGTAGCAATTACCCCTTAGTTTTTCTTTGTCTCACGGTTCTTTTTCAAGGATTTTGTTTGAACCGGGTGCAGTTAAATTATTTTTTATTTTTTTAGGAATAGGAGCCATTGTGTTGTGTTTTGAATTGAAGCAATATCTCTTGACTTTGTTATGCCTTGAGAATAGTGAGTACTTTGGTTGTGATGCTCAGGCTCAGTTTTTTACTCTTGTAGAAGTACCTTAAATTGTATGATCTTAACTTTACTTAACTGCTTTGACTAGAGTGTCTTGATGAGTCCAATCCTGAGTGAGTTATGTGCCATGTGTGTTCAAGGTTTTGTTATGTTCTATGCACTGCATTTGATGTCTAGAACTTGCCCCGTGTGTTTGCAAAGCAAAATAGTAGTTTTGTTCAATCTTGAAAGTGATATAGGCGTTTCTTTATTGAGCCATATATATGTTTTAACCCCCTAATTGTTGTGTATCATAGTTAACCCATTTGAGCCTGTAATCCTGTTTCTTTGGCAACCACATTATAAGCCTTACCCATTTGTTTGAGTTAACCATCTTTTTGAACCTTCTAATCTCTCATTAGAACTTGAATAGTTATGAACTTTGTAAAAGTTAAATCGTGGGGTGGTTGGTTTGGCTTTTGAGTGGAACTAATGAAATAAGGAGAAAAGTGCACTGTTTTGAAAAACAAAAGCCGCTTGATTTCAAAAAGAAAGAAAAGGAAAAAATAGTTGTATTGTTGTGCAAAAAAATATTCCTTGATAAGTGGTGGCTCTTGATGTAATTGTGCTTAAACAAGTATGGGGTAATATACATTGAAGTGAAGGTGGAGTTATGGTTCCACATAAGCGTAGGGTTTTAAATGTTGAAGTATATGTATTAAAGTGCTTAGGGAGGTGTAGTCACCCTTATATCTAAATGTATCCTACCCGTCTCATAGCCTACATTACAACCAAATAAAGTCCTACTTGATCCTAGACTGAATGAGCTCGATTAGTAGAATAGTACACTACGGGCAAGCCTATGGTGCATTTTTTGTGGCATATGAATGTTATTTCTGAGAGTGAGTGAATTCTTTCTATCTTTAGTTTCTAAGTGTTCTTAAATTTTATTGTATAGAACTACTCTCTTTTGTTGTGTGAGGGCACTTGATTCATGAAGAAAAGGTAATGTCAGTGACCTATGTGTTAGAGTAAGTGGGAGAGTTCTGAATAATCCATTGTACTTGTGAGTCAAATCTTGAGGTGAAGATGTTACACTTTTGTGCTTAGTCTATTTTAAATATTCTTGGTATGATGAGTTAGGAGAATTGTTTAAAAAGGTCGTGTCTAGATAAAGTGTAGTTTGATTGCTAGAGGACGAGCAATGGTTTAAGTGTGGAGTGTTGATGATAGGCTATAATTACGTATTTTAGTCGATTATTACATTCCAATTCACTGCACTTCAGTTGAGTTTGCGCTTTAATCGCTAGTGTTTTGCACTAATTGTGTGTTTTATGCCTTGTAGGTGTGATTTCGAGCTATATAGATGTTATGGAATGAATTCAAGTAATTTGGAGCTTTGAAGTCCAAGTAAAAGCCTAAGGAATTAAGCCGGGATCATGTTCGGGGATCAACGGATGATAGTTAAGAACGAACGAATAATCGAGTAGGCATATTGCGCACTGCCTAGTAAAATGCACATAACATTTCACTCAGAACTCCATTTGAGCTCCAAAATATATGGTTGGAAAGCTAATTCAAAGAGATACAATGCAACTTTCATGTTTTACGTTTTGCTAAATTCAAAAGAGAACAGGGTGAAAAATGCGCGACAAGTCCACGGTCGTGCACTGGCTGCGGATATGAGGCAGAAACTAGGTAAAATCCGCGGCCAAATCCGCAGTTGAATCTGCGGCCGCGGACGTTCTGTCCGGGAAAACTATCCTTTTTTTCATAGGAGAAGATATAATTATTTGGACCCGACCCTACTTGGCATATATACATAGAAAAATGTTATTTTTGTGACTTTCTACATAATTTAAACCTAAGAAAGCTAAGGATACCGGGGATTCGACCTAAGGAGGCAAGAACACACTGGGAACAAGGCGGAGAATTCTTCCACGAGTTTTTCACTTCCTTCTTTCTATTCCATTATTGGTTATGGATTCTAGTATTTTAGTTATTCATACTATTATGAATAGTTATTGTTATCTAGAGTTTTGATAAACCTTTTGTAGAATGAATTCTTGTTATGTTTTAATACAATTTAGCCTTTGAATTTCTCTATTTGTTCAACTACGTGCTTATTTTAGTTGATTGAATGGCCATCGATTGACTGTGCCTATTTATTATGTGTTGCTTGAGAAAGAATACATATTTAGGTGGTTGTTGAACAACGCCACTCCTAACGTATATGAGAAATTAATACAGCGGGTTTAAAGGTAGGTTTATAAATAACAAAGCCTTGACGTGGTCATAAAGAGCAGTTAGATAAAACCAACTAGCGTAGTTCGAGAGAATACGTCTAGTAAATTGTTGTAGTTGCTCGAGAGATAGAATTACGACACCTAAAGTGCTCATGATAAGTAGAGAATACATAGGAAGAATTGTAGGGAACATATCGGGAAGGATTCCAACATTTGGGGAAATCATAACTCTAGATCTCCTAAATTTAATCTCCAACCCTTTGTATCTTGAGTTGTTAATTTACTGCTTTAGTTTCGTAGTTAATTAGTTAGATATAAGAATCTTAATCTTTATAACTTAGAAATTTATTCGAGCTTGTCTTCTTCGCGATATTGACAATTATAGCGAACCCTTAGTTCTCTGTGTGATTCGACTACGGACTTTTAGACCGGATTATATTTGCAGCGGTCGCTTATCCTTCTTAGGACTAGAGTTGGGCGTGATCAGTGAGCTTTGAGTGGTCTTTGGAGTGAGGTAAGTGTTGTGTCTAATCTTGACTTGAGGGAATTAGGAACCCTCAGACTATTTGCTATGTGATTCTCATGTGAGCGTCGTATTTGCAAGGTGACGAATGCTTATATGCCGCCAAATTTTCTGTTTCTCTCTAATTTGCCATTTTTCCTTAATTGTTTCATTTCCTATCTTAACTATTATATGTTCTAAATATTTTCTATGCTTAACTGCTACCTGTTAGTCAATGTCTTCTCCTACTAATGATGATAGTTCTTTTCATAGTTTCACGAATCCCTGCTATTTTTTTAACTTGACTTGTTTGTACCTTCTAATTGTAAATTGCTAGATTGCTCTCGCTGAGTAGTGTTACTTGTGTAGACTCTATATTGTGCAAGATTTCCTTAGGTTCGGTTTGGTGTTTATTGATCATAAAGGCTTGGTAGTTTGAACTGTTGATTTGATTGTGTACAGTGAGTGTTTGGTACTGACATGGTGGGATCAGGCTGCACACCGCTGCAGGTGCAATCAGGGTGGATTCATATGGTGGAATAAGGGTGAATTCATATTGTACGGTGGGATCGGGTTGCACACTGCAACATGTGGAATAAGGGTGAAATGATATGGTAAAATAAGGGGGAATTATGATACTGATATCGATATATGGTGGGATCGGGTTGTGCGCCGCAACATATTTATATTATATACTGTTGATATTGTTACAATGAAATAAGGGAGGATTTTGTGTTGTCTGGTGGGATCGGGCTGTGCGCCGGACAATCTATATGTTTACATTACTTGAGCTATGTTGGCTTCTGGTATTTGTTTGAACTATTAAGAGATTGGTGATTCTGGCCGGTGCTGGCTTATTCTTGAGGCTGTGATTATTATTTCAGTTGGATGTTTAAATTCTATTCATTATCCCTATTTTCTATCATTATTATATAATGGGTACAGGTTATAGTATGGGTGATGCGCCTTAGCCTTGTCACTACTTCATCGAGGAAAGGCTTGTCACTTACCAGTACTTGAGGTCGGTTGTAATGATACTACACTCTGCACACTGTGCAAATTTTGGAGTCAATCCCAGCGACGATTATTAGCGTGCCCGGATTGGACATCGACGGAGACTTGAGGTATGGCTGTTCAGTGCTTGCAGCTTCTGGAGTCCTCATCCTCTTTCTTTTTAGCTGTATAACTTCCTTCAGACAGCTTTGTACTTATTTCAGACCTTTATATGTATTACTTTAGAAGCTCGTGATACCCGGTCCAACGATTTGTAATAGATATTGACTGGTTTAGTTTCCACATTTATACTTAGAATATTTCGATTGTGTTATTTCTTTACTATATTATCATTTAAACTGTTAAAAGAAGTAAATGGTTCTAATATTGGCTTGCCTAGCAAGTGAAATGTTAGGCACCATCACGGTCCCGACAGTGGGAATTTTGGGTCGTGAAAAGTTGGTATTAGAGCACTAGGTTACATAGGTCTCACGAGTCACGAGCAAACTTAGTAGAGTCTGGAGGATCAGTACGGAGACGTCTGTACTTATCTTCCATAGGCTTTGGAGTTAGGAATAGTTTCACTTCTATCATTCTTTGTCATGTTATTTTATTCTGTCATTACAAATTTAACCCTTATATTCTATTCTCTTACAGACGGCGAGAATGCACACTGCATCGTCAGTTGAGCAGCAGCCAGAACCCCCAGTGGCAGCTCCTATGAGGGGCAGAGGCTGAGGCCGAGGTCGTGCCAGAGGCAGAGGCATGGCTCAGCCTAGAGCTCTAGCAGCACCACCAGTAGTAGAGCCTCAGGTAGAGTTTGATGATGAGGTTCCAGCCCAGACTGTGCCTGTTGGACCAACTCAGGTCCCGGAGGGGTTCATTGCCACCCCGGTGCTTTAGGATGCCTTGGTCCGTTTAGTGGGCCTTCTGGAGAGTGTGGCACAGGCCGAAATATTTCCTGTGGCACCAGCCGCCTCTCAAGCAAGGGAAGGAGCACAAACTCCCGCTACTCACACTCCAGAGCAAATGGTTCCAAGTTTTTCCCAGTTCACTTCAGCGATGCATCTTCAGAGGATCCCCAGGATATCTGGATAGCTGCCATGAGGTGCTACGGAACATGGGGATTATGGAGACCAATGGGGTCAAATTTTCTGCATTTCATTCGTCGGGTTCCGCTAAAAAATGATAGAGGGATTATATGTTGACTAGACAAGCTGGGTTGCCTACTCTTATTTGGGACCAGTCCTCTCAGTTATTTCTGGAGAAATTCCTTCCTATCACTCAGAGAGAGGACTATCGGAGGCAGTTCGACAGCAGGGCTCCATATCTGTCACTCAGTACGAGACTCAATTTTGTATCTAGCCTGTCATGCTATTCAGCTTCCTACCGAGAGAAATGGTGTGGAGGTTTATTGAGGGACTTGCTCAGCCTATCAGATTATAGATGGCTACGGACACTGGGAGTGAGATTTCTTTTCAGACAGCTGTCAATGTTTTCAGGCGAGTCGAGATGGTTCTAGCTAAAGGGAGTGGTCAGGGATCTGACAAGAGACCTTGTCATTATGGTGGATTTAATGGTGCCTCATCTGGAGGCAGGGGTACTTTTGGTAGATGCCATTCTCACATGCTATATCAGTCAGCACTTCAGGCATCCCACAGTGCTTTAGGGAGGCATGGTCCTTATGTGCCTCATTCTGGGCAGCCAACCTACAGTGCACCACCAGCTCCTATTAGTGCACCTCCTATTCAGAGTTATTACCGCAGTCATCCAGTCTGTCCAGGTCAGTCTCAATTTCAGCAGCCACAACACCAGGATGGATGTTTTGAGTGTGGTGATTTTGGGCATATCAGGAGGACGTGTCCAAGATTATTGGGCGCTACACCTCAGTATATTTCTTGTGCCATGATTCTGGCACCAGTTGCATCATCACCTTCTCAGCCAGCTAGAGGTATGGGCCAGGGAGCCAGAGGTAGGGGTCAGACAACTAGAGGTGGAGGTCAGGCTGTTAAAGGTGGAGGTCAGACCGCTAGAGGTGGAGGCCATCCAATAGGAGGCCATTCTGAAGATGTAGTTCAGAGTGGTGGGGTCCGGCGCTGATGTTATGCCTTTACAACCAAGCATGAGGCTGAGTCATCTGATGCTGTTATCATAGGTACGGTTTCAGTTTGCAGTAGAGATGCCTCAGTTCTATTTGATCTGGGTTTTACTTATTCCTACGTGTCATCATATTTTGCTTCATATTTGGTTTGCCTCGTGATTCTTTGAGTGCCCCTGTGTATGCGTCCACCCCTATTAGAGATGCTATCATTGTATAACACGTTTATCGTTTGTGTGTGGTTGCCATTGGGATTCTTAAACTCGTCTTCTTGATATGGTCAATTTTGATGTCATTTTGGGGATGGATTGGCTGTCACCTTATCATGATATATTGTATTGTCACGCCAAGGCGGTGACCTTAGACTTCTTGAGGTCACCTCGATTAGAGTAGAGAGAGACTCGTGGACATTTTACAAGCAGGGTTATCTCTTATGTGAATGCTCAGCATATGGTCGAGAAGGGGTGTCTACCTTATTTGGCTTATGTCAGTGGTTCTAGTGTGGAGGGGCCTTCTATGGATTCTATGCCAGTTGTTCGTGAGTTTCAAAGGTGTGTCCTACAGACCTATCGGGGATGCCATCCGACAGAGATATCGACTTTTGTATCGATTTGGCTCCGGGCACTCAACCCATTCTATTCTACCATACTGCATGGCCCCACCAGAGTTGAAAGAATTGAAGAAGCAGTTGCAAGATTTGCTTGATAATGGCTTTATTAGACCTAGTGTCTTGCCTTGGGGTGCGCTCGTGTTGTTTGTGAAGAAGAAGGATGGACCGATGAGAATGTCATAGATTATCGGCAGTTGAACAATGTCACCATCAAGAACAAGTATCCATTACCAAGGATTGATGACTTATTTGAACAGCTTCAGGGTGCCAAGGTATTTTCAAAGATTGATTTGAGGTCTGGCTACCATCAATTGAGAATTAGGGCATCCGATATCCTTAAGATAGCTTTTTGGGCTCGGTATGGGCATTATGAGTTTCTAGTGATGTCATTTAGGCTGACAAATGCCCCAGCAACATTTATGGATTTGATGAACCGAGTGTTCAAGCCCTATTTCAGATATGTTGCCGTAGTCGAGAGGAGCATGAGCAGCATCTTCGGATCGTTCTTCAGACTTTGAGAGACATCCAATTATATGCTAAGTTTTCAAAATGCGAGTTTTGGTTGAACTTAGTTGCCTTCTTGGGGCATGTTGTATCGGCATAGGTCATTCTGGTGGATCCTAAGAAAATTGAGGCAGTTCAAAACTGGTCTAGACCCACATCAGCTATAGAGATCCAGAGTTTGTTGGGATTTGCGGGCTATTACCATCGGTTTGTGGAGGGGTTTTTATCTATAGCAGCCCCATTGAATAGGTTGAACCAGAAGCGTGACCCATTCAAATGGTCAGACAAGTGTGAGGCGAGCTTTCAGAAGCTCAAGACTTATTTGACTACGGCGCCAATGTTGGTGTTGCCTACAGGTTCAGGATCTGATACGGTATATTGTGACGTATCTCATATTGGACATGGTGCAGTATTGATGCAAGGTGGCAAAGCAATTGCATATGCGTCTCGACAGTTGAAGGTTTACGAAAAAAATTACCCCATTCATGAGTTAGAGCTGGTAGCCATTATTTATGCGCTGAAGATTTAGAGGCATTATCTTTACGGCGTGTCATGTGAGGTATTCACGGCTAATAGGAGTTTGTAGTATTTTTTCAACTAGAAGGAGCTCAATTTGAGATAGAGAAGGTGGTTGGAACTATTGAAAAACTATGATATCACCATCTAGTGTCATCCCGGAAAGACCAATATGGTGGTCGATGCTTTGAGTAGGAATTCCGTAAGTATGGGTAGCCTTGCGTACATTCCTGTCGGTGGGAGACTGCTTGCATTAGATGTTCAGGCCTTGGCCAATCGGTTCGTGAGGTTGGTTGTTTCTGAGCCCAGTCGTGTTCTAGCTTGTACCGTCGCCGGTCTTTATTGTTTGAGCGCATCAGGGAGCGGCAGTATGATGACCCTCATTTGCTTGTCCTTAGGTACATAGTGCAGCACAGAGATGCCAAGCAGGTTACGGTTGGAGATGATGGAATTTTGAGGATGCAGGGTCGTGCTTGTGTGCCTAATATGGATGGACTTCGTGAGATGATTCTAGGGGAGGCCCATAGTTCTCGGTATTCTATTCATCCGGGTACCGCCAAGATGTATCAGGATTTGCGGCAGCATTATTGGTGGAGGAGGATGAAGAAGGATATAGTTGCATATGTAGCTCAGTATCTAAATTGTCAGCAAGTAAAGTACGAGCATCAAAGACCTGGTGGTTTGCTTCAGAAGATAGAGATTCCTGAGTGGAAGTGGGAGAGTATCACTATGGATTTCATTGGTGGACTCCCATGGACTCAGAGGAAGTTCGATGCAGTTTGGGTTATTATGGATTGTCTGACCAAGTCAGCACAATTCATTCCTTTGGCAGTTACTTATTCTTCAGAACGTTTGGCAGAGATTTATATCCGGGAGATCGCTCGTCTTCACAGTGTGGCTGTATCTATCATTTCTGATCGAGGTACACAGTTCACCTTGCATTTCTGGAGAGAAATACATCGTGAGTTAGGCACGCAGGTTGAGCTGAGCACAACATTTCATCCTCAGATGGACGGATAATTCGAGCGTACTATTCATATATTGGAGGATATGCTCCGCGCTTGTGTTATTGACTTCGGAGGCTCATGGGATCAGTTCTGGCCAATTACGGAGTTCACCTACAACAACATCTATCAGTCGAGCATCTAGATGGCTCCCTATGAGGCATTATATGGTAGACGGTGTCGATTGCTAGTTGGGTGGTTTGAGTCGTGGGAGGCTCGGTTATTGGGTATAGATTTGGTACAGGATGCCCTGGATAAGATTACGATCATTCAAGATAGACATCGCACAACTTAGTCCAGGCATAAGAGTTATGCCGACTGTAAGGTCAATAATGTTGCATTCATGGTCAGAGAGACAGTGTTGCTCCGTGTGTCACCGATGAAGGGTGTAATGAGGATTGGAAAGAAGGGCAAGTTGAGCCTTGGTATATCGGACTTTTTGAGATTCTTCAGAGAATGAATGAGGTGGCTTAAAGGCTCGTATTGAAACCTAGTTTGTTAGCAGTTCATGTCACGCCCCAACCTCAGGGAGTGCGACCGGTGCTCAACCGAGTGAACTCGGCTGAGCAAGCCTGTTAGACACTTTCTATCCAACTCACTTACGATCAAGAGAAGGCACGTGTCCATTAGTTAAATAGTGAAGGGATGAACAAGAGTCCAAAACACAACATAATCAACCTGACCTTTCTAACACCCATACATAACCCATGTAATGTCAACGGAGCCTTTAAAGATACAAAAGAGAGTTATGATAGTGCAGGCAACAAGGACCCAGCTATACCTCAAAGCGTAGTAAAAGTATGAAAAAAAGATACAGTACATGACATGACCCCAGGATGAAATGGCGCTCACCGAGTTTGCTGGGAAGAGGATGTGACACTAGGTGCGATACCATTTCTGCTATAGAACCGCTTATATCCATTTAAAGATGTAGTGCGCTCCCCCGATAAAAGGGGACGTTAGTACTGTCGAATAGTACTAGCATGTAAAGCTAAAACACCATCTTAATATTATGAACAATAATACAAGGAGGAAATAATCATCAAGTCAATAAGAGCTTCAAACAATAGTAAAACATCAAATAAGGGTCACGTAAGTTCACAAGTCAATTTCCATATTATTAGGTTGAGGAACTTTTAGTATATACGGCGAAACCGGAGGGCCCAATTTCTCGTCATTAAGGCATTTATGAAGATCATCTCGAGGCCTCGAGGCTGCGAGGCCATTGTCAAATTCCCTCCCTCGAGGATCGTTGGCGCCCGAACTAATGACAATGTTGGCCGCGATCATGATGGGAATAGGGAGTTCCCTATGTATGCAGCTAGTGTTGGCAGAGTCTAGTGTCATCTAGTTGTCCTATCCCCATATCTTGGTAATTAATGCTATGTTGCGATTCCCTTCCTATAAAAAGGGGGTCTTTGGCACCTTGTAAGGTTCTATTATTCCAATTGTTCACACGAAATATACAATAAGTCTCTCTCCTTTCTTTCTAACATACTCTCTCGATATTGTCGCTCTTATTTATTACTTCCATACTTGTTCTTCATTTATTGCTTATCATTGGTCAAAAAGAGACTTTGCTGATTATTTTACAACTATTAGACCTTCCTCGATTACCCTTAATAGCCCGAGCCTAGGAATCGACCTCGAGACCCCGTATCAGTCAGTATGAGGCCCCGATTGGTCAGCTCATCAATTCGATTGCAACTCTGTTTTAGCTTGCATTTCGTCTCTAAACTTCATACACATAGCCTCATCTGCTTAAACAACTAGCATAAAGATAGATCACATATTTTTAGATCCCTATCAACAAATATAATTGTTATTACCATTTTCACGATAAACAGTTTGGCGACCATCGTGGGGCTAAAAATAATATTGATTATTTTCTTGCTTGTTCCATCACATAACGCAAGTTATCTTTCACACTTTTTCTTGTCCAAGATCTTCGGTTTTAGGTTACAATGTCTGATTCAGTAAACGACAATATTGAGAACTAGGAAGAAAATGGTATGGGTGTTCCAGGTGTTGGTGAACCGCCATAAAATCTTGAGAACACGCTAGGACCGATTCCGTCGGATGGAATCTCATGTGATGCTTGACACATAAAAACAAGCTCCCACACTAATAGGAGCATACACTAAGTCAACCAATAGGAAGCCAAAAAAACCACAGCTCGGGAAGAACGGGAAATTAGCCTTCATGTTATTTTTGAAATATTGCAGGCACAACAGCTGGCTATTTCTCAGCTGCGAAGTCACCAAAAGACTCCTAGCACAGTAGCACCAAAGACAGATCCCCCGGCAGAATAGGTACCGGAGAGGTCAAGTAATAATGGGTCGATAGCCGATCTCACCATCATAAAAATGCTTGAGGAACTCATCAAAAGGATCAAATCGGGAGAGAAAATGATAGCATCCAACGATAAAAAGGTCGAGACATACAACTCCAGGGTCGACCAAATCTCGAGGTCACCCCCGTGTCGACGCCCCCTTTTTCTCTAAAGCGAGATAGGGTTTACGACATTCGGGAAGACAACTCTATTACCATTTGGGAATTGGGTTTTTTGAGTTTGAAGAGTCGCCACCTAATGAATAAGTGCATTAGGACACTAAGGGTTTTGAATTTGGAAACTAGAGTACGGGTAAGGGCTAGAAATTATCTCGAAGGGAAGGTGTTAGACACCCCTCAAGATCCACTAGTGTGGTTCTCGGACATGCTACAATTGTGACTTTAAATGCAAACAACAAGTAGACAAGCAAGAATTACAAATACAAAGAGGGATTTTCACGTAATGGTTGCAAGGGATTAAGGAAGTTAAAGAAACTGAATTTTGATAGAGGAAGCAGTTTTAAAAATCTTGAATAAACGAGTAAAAAGAGAAATTTTTACATAGTTGTTGCAAGTTAAAAGCAGTTTAAAAGCTGAAGTTTGGCAAAAAAATAAAATGGACAAATAAGGGAAAGGGTCCTAGGTTTATACATAATATGGATCACCTCACAAAACACCCGGTAACCGTTTATACACGTGGTGTTATCTCGTGGTCATCATATCCATATCTACCCTTTCCCACCCCGTTAAGGTATTAAGCGCGAAATGGTACCGTTACCTATAGCATGCTATTACCCGTCCTAATTCTATCAGTCTCGGAGGCATTTGGGACTTCTAATCCTATCAAGGGAAGGAATTTTTAGGCTTTTTCAAGAGTTTAGAAAGGTAAAAATTCTAATGCATCAAACAAAACATATAGGACAGTTATGGGGTACACATAACAATTAAAGGCTCATATAAGCCTCCTCAGAATCACGAAAATGTAGTTTAGCATGCCTTACATATACTGATTAGGTCTGAATTAAACTAAACGTTAAGCGGACTGGTTCAACCCATATTTTTAGACAAGAAATCCGCATTAGGTCCGCCTGGCTGCAATTATTTAAGACTGATGCAGTTACAGCTTTTACCCTAAGGCTTGCCTAGGTGAAACTTTATAGGCATGATATCTACAGGTTTCAAAAGAAGAAGTAACCAGGTTATAGAAGGGTTGCCAGTTTTAACAGAATAATACAAGTTCTGCAATTGATAACAGTTATTACTGACAAATTACCTTAAAACGAGTGAGGCAATTCAGAATTGATTGACAGTTCCTATAGGCATGTTTTCTAGCGTCGTTAATTTTAAACACTTTTATAGACATGGAAGAAAATTCAGAAAACCTGCAACACGATATCTAGGTGTTGCATTTTATTACGAACGTGACATCTGATTGCATTTGGTTATTAAGACCTATAAACATGTTTGCCTAATAAGGAATGGATATGCAAGAATCAGAAAGGATCTATAGGCATATTTTCTACATGCAGAAATCCTATAGAGATGTTATCTATATGAGAACATGCTGAAATTAGAAATCCTATAGACATGTTATCTATATGAGAACATGCTGAAATTAGAAATCCTATAGAAATAGCATCTACATGTGGACATGCTGAAAATAGAAATCCTATAGACAGGTTACCTATATGAGAACATGCTGAAATTAGAAATACTATAGACAGGTTTTCTACATGAGAACATGCTGCAAAATAAAAATCCGATAGACATGGTATCTATGTGAGAACATGTTGAAATTAGAAATCCTATCGACAGGTTATCTACCCCTTTTGCATACATGGTTACCCTCCCCTTTCTTCACTAAACCCCATAAGTTATTACAAATTATTACAGACCAAATGAATCAGGCAGAAAAATAAAATTACATTAGAAATGTAAGCTACATCTAATGAACCTAATTCAGACTCGATATCTAACAATATGAGATGAACCAACTTCCGGGATCAATTTTCAAAGCCTTTCTCTTATTTGGGATGTGTCAAAGTTCCAAGGAACTTCAAGAGTTCCAGGCAGTGCTTACACCCCAAATGTTATTATAGAACAAATTAAGGAGTAGTGTGGAAGTTCCAGCCCTCAAGTGTCCAAGTTAGGAGGGAACGCAAGGTTCCCAAATCAAGACTCACAAGATGGGGGAAGGACTTAAAGACTATGAGTAAGTGTAAGTGCAATAAGAGGGAATAAGGGGGGAGCCAGGGAGGGTTGGTGGTCATGCCTAGAAACTGGGCTTCTGGCACACCCCTGACCAGCTCGTCAGCTCAAAAAATTAGAGAGTTAGGACCTTTTGAAGGTCAGGTTCAGCCATGGACAGCAATTCATATGCTTCCAGGCTATACCTAAACTCTATACACATAAGGGAACAGGGGAATAGGAGATTGAAAGAGGCTAGGATCCAAAGGACCCAGTCTTAATCCATGATAACAACTTTGCATGTTGCCATGTCTTAAAATACAGACCAAACACATAAAAGAAATGGGGATAGGGATTTATTGCAACAACAGATAGCAAGACATAAGTATTTATCTTTCTTAAAGCTGAACTCTATAAAGCAGTAAAAAGGAAGCTTGTAAGTAAACACATTGTATTTGATGCTTGAATCAAAAGTAGGAGATACCAGTTCAGAAGCACAAGTAGGGAGAAGCAGTAGATTTGGGGAAGCCAAATTATAATCAGGAAGCAAGACTGTGAGTTTTAAAAGAGATTTGTGATGATTTTTAAAATAGTGTGTGTGTTAATGAAAGAGCAGGGTATTTATAATTGAAAACAGGTGTATCAAATTAGGCAAGAATCATAGTTTAGTAATAATTAAGGAACTATGTACCAATTAAAATCAATCAGCTCATAGACTCCCTTCATTTAAGGAGTCCAAATTCAAACAATAATGGGCATAAGTTATTTAAGGAAGGGAAATCAAGTAAATATCTCGTGCAAGGTAGGCAAATAAGGGTAAATACATAGTGGTACTTGATTTTCAAAATAAGAAAAGGGAATCAGTAAAATAACCAGTAAAGAATCCCATTGAAAGCCTTACTCGAGTTAGAAAAGAGGTACAAGGAAAGTTTTAATTTTGGAAAAATTAGTAACAATCAAATAAGCAACATTAAAGGGATTCAAAATCAATTAACAGTTGGCAAAACGTTTGAAAGAGAAGTTCTTGTATAAAACACATAGGCATGTCAAGCAAGAGGGTTTCAAAATCACAAACACAGAAAAAGGTTCAAATTCAATTCATAAACTCGAAGTGAGTCTGAGAGTTCAAGGTTTAAAAGTAGAACCCTTGTCCAAACATAAAACCAAATTAGCCAAAGAAAACCCCCAAATCTTAGGGTTTTTAAACTTGAATTTGACACAGAGATGAAGAGGCAAACCATTGAGATAGGCTCAGAGACTTTTTCAGAGTCTCATGAGAAGCATACAAGCACAATAGCAAAGAACATAGGAACTAGTACAGGAAACAAGTTTCAAGAAAGCTTGAAAATTAAATTAGTTCAGATAACGTAAACTTAAAGAGACAGTCGATAAAACACATCTAAAAAGAATCCAAGCAAAGTCTAATAAAGGCACCCAAAGGACTAAAACTCAGTAGGAAAACACAGTAGAGAAGCACATGAGATAGGCATGTGAGAGCATACCAGAAAAACTTCATAATACAGCAAATATAAGAACAGACGAAAAGGCATGCGAATCAGAAAAGAGCAAATAAGGACATAGCAGGGGTTGATTCTCACCTAGAAAAGGAGAAGAAAAAGAGTCAGAAACATTTTAAGAACTTTCCAGAAACCCTAATCGAAAGGAAGTGCTTTTTGAAAGAAAATCGGAGAAAACATTTAAGTAACTTAAGCAACCGTGCAAACATGTAACAGATCTAAAATAATCGGATAGAACCTCGATATTTAGGGTTCTAGATGAACCCTAGAAATGAGAAAGGCTTTGAAAATACCCGATCTAAGTCGGATAATGTCATAAATAGGCTCAAAAGACCAAGAGCCACCGGAGCAAGGACGGAGATGGCCGGAGTCTTCGAATCAGTAAAGGCCTGAGTGAAAAACCTCGAGGTCTGGCCTCGATCCTTCGAACAACAGGCATGCAGGAGCCATAGGAGCTGGGTATAGGCTATCCATGGTCTGAGAAGCCATGGACGCCGGTGAAATCATGGTGGAACAAGGTAGGGTGAAGCTAGGGTTCCGGGGAGGGCTAGAGAGAGTTTGAGAGATGAGAGTTCAAAGGCGGCATATCTGATAGAATAGATTAGGGTTAGGGGGGTATTGAAATTAAAAAGGAAAGAACGGATCATGGCTGTTGATCAGAATGATCAACGGCCAAGATTAAAAGAGGAAACGGGCGGGTCTGAAAGTGGGTTGTGGGTTTGGGTTGGAATTCAAAATTGGGATGTTTGATTAGGGGTTGAATTAGGGGTTAAATTGAGGCTACAATTGCAATTGGGAATGACTATGTATTAAATGACCAATTTTTCCCCTTTAATTTATATAAAAATAGTTAAAATGATTTTAAAAATAAATTAAAAGCACTGAACTAATTAATAATATATAAATATTAATCTAAAAATACTGGGTATAATTTTATAATTGTGAAATGCTATTAATCACAATATAGGCTATGATTGCAATTTTTTGCGATTTTAGTTTAAAAATATCAAATAAATTTGTAAAAGTATGCAAAAATCACCCTTATTATATTTTGGTGTAAATATGAGGATGAAAATAAATTATTCACAAAAAATGGTAATTTTAAGAATAATTATGGGATTTTGTACTGCTAAAATAGACAATAAATCGATTTTGCAAATCTTAGAAAATTAGGGGAATATGCCAAAACTCTTGGGCATGCTTATGTATTCACACACATACTATTTTGAGAATATTTTGAGTATATAAAATACATAGGGAAAAATTGGGTATCAACAGCTACCCCTCTTTACCCGAGAAGAATGAAAGAGTTGTCGGGTAAAGATATGATGACCAATTTTAACCGAGAGATGACTTGCAAAAGGTTTTGACCGAGCTCTGATTTATGAGCTGCCTACATATCCCTGGTTTTACAGGAATCAAGTCATATGTAGTTCAGGATAAATCGACGGAGTATTCCGATGGAGGTTTTCGAAGAGACAGGCGCAATATTTTAGGTTGGGAAGGGTGGTCAGAGACTGATGGTTGCGAGAACCGGGGCGAGATCGCTCCTGCTGTAATGGCCATTTCCAGCTGATGTACCTGCAATTGAGTAATACAAGCATATCGTGCAGAATTTTAAACGTGATGCAAGTTCCCATTAGACGATGAATGTTGTCTTTGGACGGTTAAGATGACGTGCTCAGACCATGACGTCCTGGGCCATGAAGCGCATAATAAAGGATTCGCAGGCTATGAAATGACATTCTCGAGCTATGATAATGGTACCTCCGAGCCATGATGCCTTTGAATAATGATGTGCAGAATATAAAGCGGGGTCCTCGGGCAATGGCATGGCGTTCTCGGGATATGAAGATGGTGCCTCCAAACAATGGCGCTCTTGGACGGTTTGGCGGTATTTCAGCCCATGAAATGCAAGATCTGGCGGTATTTCGGCCCATGAAATGCAAGATTTGGCGGTATTCCAGCCCATAAAATGCAAGATTTGGTGGTATTTCAGCCGATGTGAAGGATAAGTCCAAATGGCGATATTTTATCCGACAAAAATGTAAATAAAGCTGGCGAGGTTTCAGCTAATGTAGAAAATGTAAATGGCGTTATTTCAGCTAACAGAAATTTAAATAAAGCTGGCAATGTTTCAGCCGATGTAGAAAATGTAAGTGGCGATATTTTAGCTGACAGAAATTTAAATAAAGCTGGCGGTGTTTTAGCAGATGAAAAGATTTAAGTAAAATTGACGCTATTTCAGCCGGTATAGGGATCTAAAATAGATTTGGCGATATTTCAGCCGATATAGAGATTTAAATAAATTTGGCGATCTTTCAGCCATGCAGATGGAGGTAGAGCTTAACCTCGGAAGGCAGAATGGTAGCCTTATGCAATGTAGAGAAATACAGGATGGAGGTAGAGCTTAACCTCGGAAGGCAGAATGGTAGCCTTATGCAATGCAGAGAAATGTAGGTTGGAGACAGTGCTTAGTCTTGGAAGGCAGAAAAGTAGCCTTATGCAATGCGAAAAATGCAGATGGAGATAGTGCTTAGTCTCGGAAGAGGGAAAAGGTAGCCTTATGCAATGCGAGAAATGCAGATGGAGACAGAGCTTAGTCTCGGAAGGAAGAAAAGTAGCCTTATGCAATGTGAAAAATGCAAATGGAGACAGTGCTTAGTCTCGGAAGGTAGAAAGGTAGCCTTATGCAATACGAAAAATGCAGATGGAGACAGTGCTTAGTCTCGAAAGGCAAAAAGGTAGCCTTATGCAATGTAGAGAAATGCAGGATGGAGACAGCGCTTAGTCAAGGCAAAAAAGTAGCTTTATGCAATGCAGTAAATAAAAGTGAGGAGTAACGAAATCTCTTAGCTGATAGATGATGGTCGGTAGTTGATCATCATTGTGGCTGCTGAGAATGTCATGTGCGGATAGCACTTGTAAGTGGGTGATGATTTTGAGAATCGTATTCCTGAAAAATATGAGTTTGTAATCATATCTGATAACTTTATGTCTGGGGTGCCTGCATCCAAAGAAAAATCGTGAGTTTTATAAAGGGGAAGGTTAGTTCGTCTTCCCATGGACCTCTCTTGTCCTACTTGGCTCTTTATTTCATTGGGGTAGCGTCGCTAAACAAAGCAGATTTGATAGTAGTCATGCATGACTTAGAAAAATAATAAAAATATGATGTAAATACATAATAGGTAAAAGGGTTTTAGATGAACCGATGACTGCGACACGGTTCAAGATATTGCAACCTCTTTTTCTCCGAAATTTTGAGGGTCTTCTTCAAAATTCTGCCCCAGTTTACTGGGCTGGTACTTCTGACGGCTGCGCATGATGATTGGCGAAGATCAACTTCAGAATTTTGAGGGTCCTCCTCAAAATTCTGCCCCAGTTTCCTGTATCGGGGGAAATGAAAATTTTATTGAATTGTGACCGAACCCATAAGGCTGCCTACGTATCCCCTCTTAAATGGGAATTAGGTCAAGCATAGTTCAAATTACATCATAAAGGAATCATAATGGTTACGCATAGTATCGCTTCACTGCATCTGAATTGATCGGCTTTGGCCAGACTTCTCCATCCATTTCTGCAAGTATGAGGGCTCCCATGGTTAGAACCTGGTGAACCATGTACGGACCTTGCCAATTAGGATAAAACTTTACTTTGGCTTCGTCTTGGTGCGGAAAAATCTTCTTCAGTACTAACTACCCTGGCGTGAATCGTCTTGGCTTGACTCTCTTGTTGAAGGCTCTGGCACAATGTTGGCTAACCATGTTGGATACTCCACTACCCTGAGGACCTTGGCTTTGACTTGTTTGGTAACTTCTTCTTTGATTTTCAAACTCATGTCTGGTTTAACTTTCTGAGTTTCTATTTTACCGGTGGGCACGTCAGATTCGTTGGCAGTTTGTGAGCTACGATAGATGTACTGAGACCGGTCATATCATCGTATGACCAGGCAAATATGTCCTCATATTCTTTTAAGAACTCCATGTACTCTTCCTTCTTTGATGGTGACAAGTGAACACTGATGCGCATTTCCTTGACATTCTCTGTATTCCCCAAGTTGATAACCTCAGTTTTGTCCAAGTTAGACTTAGGTCTGTTCTCAAAATCCTCAATCTCTTTAACGACCTCTATGTCCGTTTGTTGTGTTATCTCATCGCATGTCACATTCATCGGTTCATCAAGGTAAGTAACAATAATGCTGTGTAAAGTAAAGTAAATGGCAGGGAAAAAGAACTAATAAGAGCAAGATTTATATAAAAACTGAAATGCTTCGATAAATGCCAAACATTATTTTGAACATCGGAGCTCTTTTAAAAAATTTAAAGATAATACTGAAGGGAAATCAATTAATTAAAAAGTAAAAGATAATGCATAATGCTTTGTTCAGCCTTGCTACCCCGAAGCTCTCCGGGCCTTGGTGGTTCTGATGGACCAATTGTTGAGGTGCTCTCCTCGGTTTACTTGTTGTATGGAAGGGCCTTCCTCCCCTTCCTCCTCGAGAATGACGTGACAGTCCATATTGTTATCTTCCAAGAACAGGTTCTTCGTTGCTGCTAATGCTTCATCTTCCTCTAACCCATATATGATGTCGGCCGGCTGGAAAGTCTATTCCAGGCGGGGTATAGGGTGCTCCAGCGGATAGTAGGGGCCACGCCATGGTGGCGACCAGTTCATGAATTCTTGCCAAGTATAGCCATAACCTAACCCAAAAGTGGTGTCGTGCTTCTTCAGTTTGATAGGCTTGGTGATTCCCTGAAGGTTCTTGCCATGCCCTTTGCCAGGTTCATACCTGCTCCAATTCAGGATACTTTCTATCTTGTCCTCCCACCACTTATCTTTGTCCACGGCATTGACTTGCTCAATGTGGTGGTAAGTTTCTCCTCCTAGCTTCCTTGTACCTTCGATCGCTGGGATGGTTTAGCGACTGTATATGGGGTTACTCCCATCACCATAAATAATCACCTCTTGGTGATTCCACTCGAACTTTACTGCCTGGAGCAGGGTTGATGCTAAAGCTCCGGCAGCGTGGATCCATGGTTGTCCCAGCAGTAAGTTGTAGGATGTTGGGATGTCTATTACTTGAAAATCAACATCGAACCAAGTTGGCCCCATTTGTAGACATAAACTGATCTCCCCAATAGTGGACCTTTGGGAACCATCGAAAGCTTTGACGTTGATAGCCCCATCCTTGATTTCATGTAGACTCTTCCCCAATGTTCTGAGGGTCACCAATGGACAAATGTTGAGGCTGGATCCTCCGTCAATCAAAGTCCTGGTTATGAAATAGTCTTCACATTGCACAGTGATGTGCAACGCTTTGTTGTGTCCTAAACCTTCAGGGGCAACTCATCCTCGTGGAAAGTGATCTTATGACTCTCTAATATCTGCCCGACCATATTTGACATCTCTCCTCCAGTTATATTGCTGGGTACGTATGCCTCGCTCAATATCTTCATTAGGGCGTTCTTGGTGCCTCGGTTCTCTGCATCAGAGCTAGAGTGGAGATTTGCGCTGGTGTTTTATTTAATTGATCAACAACCAAGTATTCTTTTGCCTGTATCTTCCGCCAGGGATCATCAGGTCCAGTTTCAATAGGCCGTCCAGAGGCCTACTTACTTGATTCAACTAAGTGCTCCAGAGTATAAATTATGCCAGTCCTGGTCATACCTTGTGCTGCGATTGCTTCTGCAGACTTAGTTTTCCCTTCCTTCTTGCCTCGGCAGTGTAATCCCAAGGAATGGCCTGTGTCTAGAATGACGTTACTGCTGACATCGCTACAGGAATGGGAAATCTCGTTTTGGGTGGCAACACAACAACTTCAAATGGTACCTTTGGAGACCCAAACTCCACCTCAATCGGATCTGCGGTCCTTTTGGATGATGGCATTTCAAACTCGAGAGGCACAAACATGTTTACTTCAGCATCCCCAGAGGGCTGGATCTAGACTACAATTGGATTCAATGTGACGGTTGGTTTCTTGGGCTCGTCACCTTCGGCAATTAATCCAATTGACCCCTTGGGGTCCCAATCATCTTATACCTCGATCATGTGCACACCATCACCCTTATGATCAGGCAAAGGATTGTTTCGAACATTAGGAGCAGGTTCTTTAGCCACGATGATTTTGTTGTCAATTAGAGCTTGGATTTTGTCTTTCAGAGATCGGCACTCATCAATAGTATGCCCTTTCATGCCAAAATGATACGCACAAGTTTTATTTGGATTGACCCACTGGGAAGGATTTTCTGGAGTTATAGCAGGGATTGGGGTGATGTAACTGGCTGCTTTGAGTCTTTCATATAATTGGTCGATTGTCTCGGCGATGGCGGTTTATTGCTTGGGAGGTCTACGGTCGAAGTTAGGGCTGGCCTGGGGAAGTTTTGGCGGGCAGGGGGTGATTGGTAGTGAGCATTATAGGTTGGGTAGACGGGTGTAGGTTGGGAATATTTTGGTGAGGTAGGAGATGAGTGGTAAGCAGGTGATTGAAATTGGTAAGAGGGCAGAGGTGCTTGGTAATTGGGAATAGGCTG
The DNA here is from genome assembly GCA_026770625.1 of Nicotiana glauca. Taxonomy (NCBI): domain Eukaryota; kingdom Viridiplantae; phylum Streptophyta; class Magnoliopsida; order Solanales; family Solanaceae; genus Nicotiana; species Nicotiana glauca. Next base: position 26,553 of record MDKF010334269.1, read on the forward strand.
GTATGTGAGAGGGGTTACTAGGTAGGCTTGTTATTTTACTGGGGATTTGGTTCTTTGTGCGACCATCACGGCACTCGCATCTTTTTTCTTAGACGTGCCACCAGATTGTAGGGCTTTGTTTGTGGCCTGCAGTGCCTCGAAATTAGTGACCATACCACTCTTAATGCCTTCCTCAATCCTTTCTCCTAGCTTGATGATATCGGAGAATTTCTGGCCCGCTATCAATATTAACCTCTCATAATACTGTGGATCTTGAGCTTGGATGAAAAATCGGTTCATCTGTTCTTTCTCTAAGGTTAGCCTAACTTAGCAGCCTCGGATCTCCATCGAGTAGCATACTCGCGGAATGTCTCAGTGGGTCTCTTTTTCAGATTCTGGATGTAGAAGATATCTGGTGCATTTTCTATATTGAACCTGAACCTGTCCATGAAATCAGATGCCATTCCAACCCAGCTCATCCACTTCTTGGGATCTTGGCTAATGTACCAAGATAGCGTATCGCCTTTCAAACTTCTCATGAAGAGTTTCATGCGAATCTTCTCATCTCTTCCTACGCCGACTAGTTTATCACAATGTGTCCTCAGATGGACTCTAGGATACCCCGAGCTGTTAAAAATTTCGAACTTGGGAGGTTTGTACCCCTCCGGGAGTTCAACGTCCGGCTGAATGCAAAGATCATCATAATTCAGCCCTTCAATGCCTTTGCTTCCTTCAACGCCCTGGACTCGGCTAGTCAATTTCTTGAGCTCGGCTGCCAGGTTCTTGATGAGAGAGTCTTTTTCCTCGGATTCTGGTGTGTTTGTAATGGGTTGAGTGTATTGTGGCATGGTTTCCACATAGATGGGAATGTGGTGGGGATGATCACTTGATGGTTCAGGGATGAGGAGTGTAGCGTTGTTGTGACATGTGTTGCAATTTTGATGAGTAGCGGGTTATTAATCTAGCTTTGGGATGTCCTGTGGAGGTATGTGGTGTTGAGCTTTGGGAAAGTTGATGTCTGGTGTCGTGAGGGAGAATGACAGACTTGCCAAGTTTCGAACTTGGTCTAGTTCTCCTTAATATTTCAGTAACTTTTGTTCGAGCTGAGCGGCACTTTCTTTGGATACCTGAACACCCCGAGGAACCTCTACCCTTTCAGCTGAGTTGTCCTTTCTGATGTTGTTCACATTCTCCATTTTTGCTTTGTTCTTGCTTTTGATAGGACTTGGAGGAGGAGGAGGTGGAGGGCCCTTAGATCTTATGGAGTAGGATGACGATGCCAGAATGCACGAACTAACCTTTTGGGGAGGGGAATAAAAAATAAAAGGTAGGAAGTTAGTACGGATTCTGAGAAAAATATTGCAATATTAAACACATAGTACAAGAATATAAATTGTGTCCTTAATTGGGTGCCTCGTTGTGCCCGAGGTAGGCCTCGCGACAAGTTGATTTGGAGAACTTATAATGCTAAATGCCTCATTCTATTGATAAAAATAAAACGAATCCCAAAATGACACTAAAATTGCATAAAGTAAAATATCACTAATGGCCATTGGCCTTATTACATTTCAAAGCGAAAAAGAAAAGAAACTCCTAACTATTTGATCCCAGAAGGACTTTCCCCAGACTCAACATCTTTGGCTCCATCGAACAACGTCACCAGCTCACGCAATCCTAGCAGCAGATAAGCCCTAGCCAAATGTCTTCCCTCGGCGTTTTGGCAATTCTCGATCCTCCGGATGAACTTCCCTTCCAGCTCTACTAACCCTCGCTCCAAATGCCCTAGGCGCGTGTTGGCCCTGACAGCCATATCCTTCCATTCCTCGATCAACTTTTGATTAGCCTCTTGAATCTCCTGATGCTCACTCTCGCACTCCCTGGTTCTTTTGCGCAACTGATTGTACTTAACCTGTATCTCAGCCCTTTCGTCGATGACCCTGTGACCTCAAGCAAACCCAGGCTGTCCTAACCCAGCATGATCTTTTTCTAGACAACCTAGATAGTATGAGGTGTAGCCAACATGATATTTGTCAGGCTCTATGGAATTCTTTTCCAAGATGATCTTACTATTCCACATGTGTTGAGCTTGACATTTGTATGGGCTATCGTCGTCTTGGAAGTCAGCCCTGAAATGACTCATCTTTTCGACCTTTGGTACGACTTTCTTTGTCCCTTCCTGCCTCATGACTCGGAGAGGGACATAGGGATAAGTTCCCCTCAGACCAATGAGTATGAGGAATGGAGCGTCCCGAGAGCGGATGATGAACTCTCCAGTGGGGAACTATTCAAACATCCACTGCACCTTGTCTTCTTTCAAGCTTTCAAACAACTCTACCCATCCTCGAGCATCCCCCGGCCGAGCAAACATGTCAGGCATATAGTTCATTATATTGGGATGGTGAAAGGCTATATGATCATTCCACGGCCTTCGCAGAAGCTCTTGACGGTATCGACCCTTTTGGAGATGTTCTATAAGCCAGAGTTGGAGTAATAAGTTGCAACCCTCAAAATGACTGGCCCCTCGTTGACAATTTTCCAAAGCTCGGTAGATCTCCACAACAATCATGGGCACTATGCTGAGATGTTGCCCTTCAATCCCCCCCATTAGTGTCTTGGCGACCATGGCTAGTCTGGTATGGATCCTAGCCTTCTTCATGGGAAACACTATCATTCTAGGAAACAGAACATGAAGACGAAAACTCTCCTGTGGATATGCCCTAATGATGTGAGGGTGAATTCATCTGGATAGGTGCGGTAGAACTTGTTATCACCGTACCTCTCGTACAGGTAGTCGAAAGGAACATAGGAATCCTTCCAACAAGTCAAGTCTGAATTTTTCTTCAACCCCATCATTTTGAAGAAACCTTTACCCTTGCGATTTTCTGGCATGAGTAAACCTGAGGCCTCTTAAGGAATACCGGCTAACCCACCTATTTCCTCGAGCAATGGTGTCATTTCAAGGTCCCCAAATCGAAATGCTGATCTATCACTGTCCCAGAATAAGGTCGCAACCTCTATGATTTTGTTGTCCGGCCGAATTTCCAAAAGAGAGGGTAAGTTTCCCAAATACTTGCGGACAAGAGTCCAGTCACTGGAATGAAGGTCCTCCCACCATCTTAGCAACCTTGGGTGAATATTGGTTACCATGCCGAATCTGGGGATTTCGTGCCTCATTTCCTACAAAACAAATCGTTAGTCCCTCACCCTATCAGACTCGACTATTTAAATCAATAATTGGCATAAACAACATTTAGTCCTCCAAATAAATGCACAGAGTATAGTGTTGTCTGTTTGGGTTCTAGGGGAACCCAGTGGACTTTGGATAGGGCTATCTTAACGAGTCATTATGTGGACAACATAACTGACCCGACTAGGTTTGACAGTGATGCATGAACAGTTAAACAGAATAAGGTTTCTATGGGGTGCTAGACCGGTGCCCTTGAGCGGACAACTCAAGAGGGAAAGGCACGAAACCGTCGACTGCACCGCTGATCGACTAGTTTTACCGCAAATATGCCTTTGCCAAAATTTAGGGGGTAATAATATTGGAAGAGCGCAACCACTCATCAGGCGTTGCTATGGTATTTGTTTGGCATGAGTGGAAAATGATATTGAAAAATGCAATTACAAGAATGAAAAAAATTGCCACGTATTTTCACGTTCATAAGGATTACAATAATTGCTCAAAATTACAACGGTATTGAAGGAAAACAGTAAATGAAAGCGTTAAAAAAAAAAGAAACAAAAAGACAAGTCAGTTTTGAATAAAGGCATTAAACAAAGAGATAAAGAAAACAATAAAGTCACATATAACATGCAGTGGTAGAACCCTAAATAAATCTCCAGCAAAGTCGCCATGTTGTCGACGCCCCCTTTTTCTCAAAAGCGAGATCGGGTTTACGACATTCGGGAAGACAACTCTATTCCCGTTTGGGGATTGGGTTTTTTGAGTTTTAAGAGTCGCCACCTAATGATTAAGTGCATTAGGACACTAAGGGTTTTGAATTTGGAAACCAGAGTTCGGGTATGGGCTAGAAATTATCTCGAGGGGAAGGTGTTAGGAACCCTTCAAGATCTACTAATGTGGTTCCCGACCATGCTACAATTGTGACTTTAAATGAAAACAACAAGTAGACAAGCAATAATTACAAATACAAAGAGGGATTTTCACGTAATGGTTGCAAGGGATTAAGAAAGTTAAAGAAACTGAATTTTGATAGAGGAAGCAATTTTAAAAATCTTGAATAAAAGAGTAAAAAGAGAAATTTTTACATAGTTGTTGCAAGTTAAAAGCAATTTAAAAGCTGAAGTTTGGCAAAAAAATAAATGGACAAATAAGGGAAGAGGTCCTAGGTTTATACATAATATGGATCACCCCATACAACACCCGATAACCGTTTATACACGTGGTGTTATCGCGTGGTCATCATATCCATATCTACCCTTTCCCACCTCGTTAAGGTCTTAAGCGCAAAATGGTATCGTTACCTATAGCATGCTATTACTCGTCCCAATCCTATCAGTCCCGGAGGCATTTGGGACTTCTAATCCTATCAAGGGAAGGAACTTTTAGGCTTTTTTAAGAGTTTAGAAAGGTAAAAATTCTAATGCGTTAAACAAAACATATAGGAAAGTTATGGGGTACACATAATAATTAAAGGTTCACATAAGCCTCCTCAGAATCACAAAAATGTAGTTTAGCATGCCTTACATATATTGATTAGATCTGAATTAAACTTAAACGTTAAGCGGACTGGTTCAACCCATAATTTTAGACAAGAAGTCTGTATTAGGTCCGCCTAGCTGCAATTATTGAAGACTGATGCAACAATAGCTTTTACCCTAAGGCTTGCCTAGGTGAAACTTTATAGGCATGATATCTACTGGTTTCAGAAGAAGAAGTAAATAGGTTACAGAAGGGTTGCCAGTTTTAACAGAATAATACAAGTTTTGCAATTAATAACGCGTTATTACTGACAGACTACCTTAAAACGAGTGAGGTAATTCAAATATGATTGACAGTTCCTATAGGCATGTTTTCTGGTGTTGTTAATTTTAAAAACTTTTATAGATATGGAAGAAAATGCAGAAAACCTTCAACATGATATCTAGGTGTTGCATTTTATTACGAACGCGACATCTGATTGCATTTGGCTATTAAAACCTATAAACATGTTTTCCTAATGAGGAATCGATAAGCAAGAATCAGAAAAGACCTATAGGCATATTTTCTACATGTAGAAATCCTATAGACATGTTATCTATATGAGAACATGCTAAAATTAGAAATCCTATAGACATGTTATCTATATGAGAACATGCTGAAATTAGAAATCCTATAGACATGGCATCTACATGTGGACATAGTGAAAATAGAAATCCTATAGACATGTTACCTATATGAGAACATGCTGAAATTAGAAATCCTACAGACAGGTTTTCTACATGAGAACATGCTGCAAAATAGAAATCCTATAGACATGGTATCTATATGAGAACAAGCTGAAATTAGAAATCCTATGGACATGTTATCTACCCCTTTTGCATATGTGGTTACCCTCCCCTTTCTTCACTAAACCCCATAAGTTATTACAAATTATTACAGACCAAATGAATCACGCAGAAAAATAAAATTACTTCAGAAACTTAAGTTGCATCCAAGGAACCTAATTCAGACTTGATATCTAACAATATGAGATGAACCAACTTCCAAGATCAATTTTCAAAGCCTTTCTCTTATTTGGGATATGTCAAAGTTCCAAGTAACATCAAGAGTTCCGGGCAGTGCTTACACCCCAAATGTTATTGTAGAACAGATTAAGGTGCAGTATGGAAGTGTCAGCCCTCAAGTGTCCAAGTTTGGAGGGAACTCAAGGTTCCCAAAGCAAGGCTCGCAAGGGGGGGCAGGACTTAAGAACTAGGAGTAAGTGTAAGTGTAATGAGAGGGAATAAGGGGGGAGCCAGGGCAAGTTGGTGGTCATGCCTAGCAACTGGGCTGCTGGCACACCCCTGACTAGCTTGTCAGCTCAAAAAATTAGAGAGTTAGGACCTTTTGAAGGTCAGGTTCAGCCATGGACAGCAATTCATATGCTTCCAGGCTATACCTAAACTCTATACACATAAGGGAATAGGGGAATAGGAGATTGAAAGGGGCTAGGATCCAAAGGACCCAGTCTTAATCCATGACAACAACTTTGCATGTTGCCATGTCTTAAAATACAGACCAAACACATAAAGGGAATGGGGATAGGGATTCATTGCAACAACAGATAGCAAGACATAAGTATTTATCTTTCTTAAAGCTGAACTCTATAAAGCAGTAAAAAGGAAGCTTGTAAGTAAACACATTGTATTTGATGCTTGAATCAAAAGTAGGACATACCAGTTCAGAAGCACAAGTAGGGAGAAGCAGTAGATTTGGGGAAGCCAAATTACAATCAAGAAGCAAGAGTGTGAGTTTTAGAAGAGAGTTGTGATGATTTTTAAAATCTTGTGTGTGTTAATGAAAGAGCAGGGTATTTATAATTGAAAACAGGTGTAGCAAATAAGGCAAGGATCATAGTTTATTAATAATTAAGGAACTATGTACCAATTAAAATTAATCAGCCCATAGTCTCCCTTTAATTAAGGAATTCAAATTCAAACGGTAATGGGCAGAAGTTATTTAAGGAAGGGAAATCAAGTAAATATCTTGTGCAAGGTAGGCAAATAAGGGTAAATACATAGTGGTACTTGATTTGCAAAACAAGGAAAGGGAATCAGTAAGATAACCAGTAAAGAATCCCATTGAAAGCCTTACTCGAGTCAAAAAAGAGGTAAAAGGAAAGTTTTAATTTAGGAAAAATCAGTAACAATCAAATAAGCACCATTAAAGGGATTCAAAATCAATTAACAGTTGGCAAAACATTTGAAAGAGAAGTTCTCGTATAAAACACATAGGCATGTCAAGCAAGAGGATTTCAAAATCACAAATGCAGAAAAAGGTTCAAATTCAATTCATAAACTCGCAGTGAGTTTGAGAGTTCAAGGTTTCAAAGTAGAACCCTTGTCCAAACATAAAACCAAATTAGCCAAAGAAAACCCCCAAATCTTAGGGTTTTTTAAACTTGAATTTGACACAGAGATGAAGAGGCAAACCATTGAGATAGGCTCAGAGACTTTTTCAGAGTCTCATGAGAAGAATACAAGCACAATATCAAAGAACATAGGAACCAGTACAGGAAACAAGTTTCAAGAAAGCTTGAAAATTAAATTAGTTCAGATAATGTAAACTTAAAGAAACAGTCGATAAAACACATCTAAAAAGAATCCAAGCAAAGTCCAATAAAGGCACCCAAAGGACTAAAACTCAGTAGGAAAACACAGTAGAGAAGCACATGACATAGGCATGTGAGAGCATACCAGAAAAACTTTATAATACAACAAATATAAGAACACACGAAAAGGCATGCGAATCAGAAAAGAGCAAATAAGGACATAGCAGGGGTTGATTCTCACCAAGAAAAGGAGAAGAAGAAGAGTCAGAAACATTTTAAGAACTTTCCAGAAACCGTAATTGAAAGAAAGTGCTTTTTGAAAGAAAATCGGAGAAAACATTTAAGTAACTTAAGCAACCGTGCAAACATGTAACAGATCTAAAATAATCGGATAGAACCTCAATATTTTGGGTTCTAGATGAACCCTAGAAATGAGAAAGGCTTTGAAAATACCCGATCTAAGCCGGATAATGTCATAAACAGGCTCAAAAGACCAAGAGCCATCGGAGCAAGGCCGGAGATGGCCGGAGTCTTCGAATCAGTGAAGGCCTGAGCGAAAACCCTCGAGGCCTGGCCTTGATCCTTTGAACAACAGGCATGCAGGAGCCATATGAGGTGGGTATAGGCTGTCCATGCCCTGAGAAGCCATGGACGCCTGTGAAATCATGGTAGAACAAGGTAGGGGGAAGCTAGTGTTCTAGGGAGGGCTAGAGAGAGTTTGAGAGATGAGAGTTCAAAGGCGGCGTATCTGATAGAATAGATTAGGGTTAGGGGGTATGAAAATTAAAAAGGAAACAACGGATCATGGACGTTGATCAGAATGATCAACGGCCAAGATTAAAAGAGGAAACAAGCAGGTCTGAAAGTGGGCTGTGGGTTTGGGTTGGAATTTGAAATTGGGCCGTTTGATTAGGGGTGGAATTGGGGGTTAAATTGAGGCTACAATTGCAATTGGGAATGGCTATGTATTAAATGACCAATTTCTCCCCTTTAATTTATATTAAAATTGTTAAAATAATTTTAAAAACAAATTAAAAGCACTGAACTAATTAATAATATATAAACATCAATCTAAAAATAATGGGAATAATTTTATAATTGTGAAATGCCATTAATCACAATATAGGCTATGATTGCAATTTTATGCGATTTTAGTTTAAAAATATCAAATAAATTCTTAAAAATATGCAAAAATCACCCTTATTACATTTTGGTGTAAATATGAGGATGGAAATAAATTATTCACAAAAAATGGTAATTTTAAGAATAATTATGGGATTTTGTACTGCTAAAAATAGACAATAAATCGATTTTGCAAATCTTAAAAAATTAGGGAAAAATACCAAAACTCTTGGGCATGCTTATGTATGCACACACATACTATTTTGAGAATATTTTGAGTATATAAAATACATAGGAAAAAATTAAGTATCAACACCCCGGTCCTGAAATGTGTAGATTCAAAGAAGTTCGTGCAACGGCCGTTCCCAGAGGAAACGACTCCGAAACCCATTACAAAGAAGTTCAGAATGTCAAAACTCCCAAAGTACAACGAGACCTCAAATCCTAATGAACACGTTATTGCCTACACGTGTGCAGTAAAGGGCAACGGCATAAAAGACGACGAGATCGAGTCTGTCTTACTCGAGAAGTTCGGGGAAACGCTTTCGAAGGGGGCTATGTTGTAGTATCACAACGTAGCTCCCAACTCCATAGACTCGTTTGCCATGCTGGCAGACTCCTTCATAAAGGCACATGCCGGTGCCATCAAAGTATCAACGAGGAAGTCCCACGTGTTCAAGATCAAGCAGAGGGAAAATGGAATGTTGCGAGAGTTCGTATCTCGCTTCCAAACGGAACGAACGTAACTACTACCGGTCTCCGACGACTAGTTAGTGCTGGCTTACACTCAAGGCCTGAATAATTGAAGCTCAGCGGCTTCGAGGCAGCTGAAAGAGAATCTGATCGAATATCCCGTCGTGACCTGGTCGGACGTCCACAACCGATACCAGTCAAAGATTAGGGCCGAGGATGACCAGCTAGGAGCCCCTTCGGGCTCAGTATATCCAAACAGGCTCTTAGAAAAGGAGCCAAAGCCAAACAAAGAGAGGTATCAGCCATACACCGAAGACAGGAGGAACGCCCCGAGACGCAACCCCCCTCGCATTGATCGATCGATGAATCGAGGATAGAATCCTCGGGGGCTCATCAACAGAGTCGGGTTCGATAGAAATGCGGGGCTAATTGAGGCACCTCTCTTTTCAAAATACAACTTCAACGTTGACGTATCGGACATCGTGTTCGCCATCAGCAAAATCAGGGACGCCAAATGGCCCAGGCCTGTACAGTCGGATCATTCACAAAAGAACTATTACTTAGTATGCAAGTTTCACAACACACACGGATACATGACCAAGGTTGCCGGCAACTCCGGGAGAAAGTGGCCCGGCTACTCGACAACGGTCACCTTCGGGAATTCCTCAGCGACCAAGCCAAAAATCAGTCCCGAGAAAGTGAAACAACAAAAAAGAACAAAGCGCACAAACCACAACATATCATCCACACGATCTTTTAAGACACACCCTCAGCTGTATTCGAATAAAGGACCGCATCGCGTCTACCAAACGAATGCCAAAATCTAAAAGCTCCATCGCCACTGAGGTATAATCATCTCCCCTTTTTATTTTTATATTTCACGATAGCTTTTGTGCAGGCCCCCGACCAAAGTAGTCGAGATATCGACCCAGCTCAAAGACCTTAAGGTTTCGAAGTGTCCGTTGCACTCTTTTCCTTCGACCGAATTTTTATCCCAAAGAGGAGTTTTCCGACAAGGTTTTTAACGAGGCAACATCAACGTGCTACCTAAGGAAGACTCAAGAAGTATTCGATGCTTCCTTTGAAATGAACCTCGAATACTGGAGGGCATCCTCCCAGGGTCCCAATAGTAAAATAATGTATCAGGCCAAATGGTCGAACAAACCATGCCTACATAGTCGGTCCAACGACAACAAAACGACGTATACTTGTACCAAGTAATCAAAGAATACCTTTTGTCAAAGCATCTCATACTCCAAAGGAAACTTGGCATTTTCTCCAAAATGATTCCTCCACAAAAGATGTCCCGAATACTCGGAGACTATCGCCGATCGCCATTCAGTAAAAAAACCCCAGGCCATAAGATCCCGAGCGGGCAGACTCGATCTCGTAAGACCTATATAAGGAAACAACAAAAACTGTAAGACCTCAAGCAAGGCATGAATCATACTTGTATCAAGTATCAACAAAATTGTAAGACCTCAAGCAAGGCATAAATCATACTTGTACCAAGTATCAACAAAACTGTAAGACCTCAAAGGCATGAAAATTTTTTAAGACCTTACTACAAGCATAAACTCGATCCCAAAGTTTAGGCTATTTATCAAACTTTTAAGATCCCTAAAAAGGCATACCTTGATATAGACACCTAAACTACTACACTCGGGACCAAAAATGGTTGCGGCCAAGCATAAATGACTACGGTCATACAATTGTACCAACAAAACTAACGCGACTCGGGGATGCCCGACCGTCGCTACAAAAATCATAGGCTATTACTTCGAATCTACTTCGAAAAGAACCGGTTAAATAGGCTACCCTCGACATAGGAAAAAGAGCTTCGACCACATCAGCTCCACATCATTGACTTCGAGATACTCATCCTCTGAGCCAAACCTTACGAGGTGCTCGACCATCACCACAAAATGACTTAAAATCGAGGTTCTTCCTGAATCGATGGCGGGTCAGACACAAATTACTTCAAAAAGTCCTTAACGAGGGGAAAATAAAGCCAATAAAATGTTGTTTCGACCCAAGGTGTAAGAACCACTGTCGCCGGCCCACACAAATACAAAACTTAAGGGTCAAATGAGCTCGAGTCGTAACCCAATTCGGAAAAAGAACCCAAAATAGTTAAAATGCATATGCCTAAGGGCAAAGTGTAAGAGCCATTGTCGCCAGCTTACAATAAAAGGCCGAATCGGCCTGAAGTGTATGAGCCATTGTCGCCAGCTTACAATAAAAGGCCGAATCAGCTCGAAGCATAAGAGCCATTTCTCAAACTCACATAAACATGAAAACTTGAGGGTCGATTGTGCTCGAGCCGAAACACGACTCGGAGATTGAACCCAAAATAGTTAAAATGCATATGCCTAAGGGCAAAGCATAAGAGCCATTGTCGCCAGCCTAATGAGCCTCAGGGCCACACACATAAAAGGTCGCTTCGACCTAAGGCGTAAGAGCCATTGTCGCCAACCCACACAAATACAAAACTTGAGGGTCGATTGGCTCGAGTCGAAGCCTGACTCAGAGAGTGAACCCAAAATATTTAAAATGCATATGCCTAATGGAAAAGTGTAAGAGCGATAGTTGCCAGCCTAACGAGCCTCAGGGCCGTACCACGAATCTAAGGATTCTTAGTAACTCAAAGGTCGAATTTACCTGGTTAAAATCTTGACAAACAGAAACACAGAAGATACAAATTGCGAGGTTTCCCCCTTATATATCAGGTGATAAAATACAAGCTCCGTTTGCAACATACTGTGAAAGCTATATGCACAAAGACAAAGAATAAAGTAAACTCCCCCCCTCCTTGGGGACTATGGCCTGGCAGCCCCGTCCTCGCCATCTTCGGCATCAGACAGAAGGAACATGGAATCGTACTCCTCCCCCTTGGCTTGATCAATTTCTTCCGAAAGATCAAAGCCTCTAGCATGGATTTTCTCGAGAGTTTCCCTCCGAGATTTGCATTTCGCATACCCTTTGCTACTACTCGCACAATCGAGGGATTTCCTTACCTCATCCCTAGCAACAACATCGCTCTTCAAATAGGCTGTCACTTTCTGATCTGCCCTAGCACCGTTCATTACGGCCTCAGCCCGAAAATTCACCACCTTGGCCTTCTCTTTTGAGAGCTCAGACACGAGCCTTGTGATCATGGTTGCTCGTGCAGACTCATTCACATGAACGGTCTGAATTTGTACATCAAGGGTCGAAACCATGGCAAGAGCACTCTTTTTGGCCGCAACTTGGGTATCTACATGAGCTCGCAGCTCGTCCAGCTCACATTTGACCTGGCCAACTTTTCCCCAAAGTCGTTCTAGCTCCTCCGCCTTTCTCTCCAACTGAAATATCAAAACATTAATCTCTAAAGATAAAAGGGGGGCATATGCTAGCACAAAATATAAATACCTATCTTTCGAGGTAGCTCTCACAGCTCCGACTCCGATCCGCCTTGCACCGCAAGGAAACCATCTCATTTTCTTTTGTTGCACAAAGAAGATTAAGGGATTTCTCCCTATCCGAAGCTTCCCGCAATCGGGCCTCACAGCAAGCAGCTCGGATTTAAGCTTATCAAAGGCATGCTAAAGGAAATTCAATGAAAAAGGAAGAGTGTGGGACCGAAATAATCTTACAATGGTTACCAAACCATAAAGACAAGTCGCTAAATCTCACCAAAGACCGAGCCAATATTTGATGGATTACTGTCCTCCAAAGCCACATGATCAGTCGAATCGCTCTTTTAAAAAGCTGAGAAGGATTCGCCCCACTGCAAGCCCCCTCACAACCCGGGGGCCCTTTCTGTTTATCACCGATGCTCGAACCTTAGGTCGGCAATCTCTCCTCCTCTCCTAGAGGGAATGGCCTCATTTCGGAAATGTCTCCGATACCTACGGCGGCTAACTCAGTACACTGAAAAGAAAAGCATCATTTTCGGGAAACAAGCCACTAGGCACCTACCATGATGCTTTGCCTCCCACCTCCCTTTGGAAAGATCTCGCCACCTGCGCTTAATATAAGTCGAGCAAGCGCCAGGTTATGAGATCACTCAGCCAAATCAGGGACCTCGTTTGCCAAACAAGGAGTTGCTACAAAAATGGAATAGAAAGATATCATTACGGAGCATGCCTCCAGTAAGAACGATGAAAAAACAGGTGCGACAGAACGATGAAAAAACAGGTGCGACACTTACATGTGAAATTCCATTTCTTAAGAAAAGGCAGAAACTCTCTAGGAATGATATCAATCGTTCGAACTCGAATGAACCAATTCATCCATCCTCGTCCTCTTCGCTGTTAACGGCAGGAGCCCGGGTGGATCAACGCTGCAGAGCGATCAAACCCCGATAGTGCAGTGGCCGATATAACCTCACAAGATGGCTGAGAGTAAACTTAATCCCGACCTTGTCGGAAAAATATCTTATCGTCTGCACTATTTTCCAAAGGAAGGGGTGAGCCTGCGCTAAGGTAACCCGATATCCCTGACAGAAATCAACTACGACCCGGTCGGGGGGACCCAACGCAAAGGTATGCATGTACACACTCAAAATCCCCTCGACATAGGTCATGATGCTCTCCTCGGAGGAGGTACTTGCAGTACCACACCTTCTCCCCATCCACAATCTTTTTTGATCATTTCAAGGTTTTCCTCTCCCATTGATGAGATGAACCTCGACAGATGCTCTTGGTGACCTGGAGCATTAGGAGGCCTCCCTAGCATGATGTCTCTCCTCGAGGCAAGGCACCTCGAGGCCTGCTCACCGAGCACCGACGTGTACCACCGGCTGAACGCGGAGCGTAGACAGAACTCCCCTTTTTCTTGGTGGTCAGACGTCGAGGTAGCACCCATGGCTACAATAAAATAAGAAGGGAAAGATATATATTTGGGAAAAGTCTTTGAGTTGAAACAATAGGAGAACTAGCACAAAGCGCCAGGCTCTGTAGGATAAATAGTCCCTCAAAGTAGCAGAATCACCACTTGAGAGGCAAGTGAATGAATATATAGGGGCAAAGCAGCAACTACTGGCCTACCCATAAGGCCAATTAATTTTGGTCGTGTTAACGTCGCCCTCTCCTAGGGAAATGTACTGGAAAGATCACTCAGGGCTCCCTTTACTAGATTTCACAAATGCTGCTACCCTGTAAAATTCGAGAAGCAGCGAGGCCTCGAGGGCTCCTCGATATCACTGACATCAGCCCTAAAGAAGTTGTCGATATAACTTTAGGACAGGGCCCAATTTAGGGGTCCTGGTCGCTCCAAGTGCGGTTTTCGAAGAGTTAACGTCAAAAGTCAAAGATCAACTCTGCAAGAGCGGCAAGGTAAAAGGAATGAAAAGACTGACAGAAGAAAAAAAACCCTCTTTACATTGCTAAAAATATATTTACAAGAGATATTTCTACAAAATTCATTTCCCCGGGATTACGTACAAAAGAAAAAAGGGATAAAGCAAAGCGACATGAGGGATACTCTTCATCACCACTATCTTTGCCCTCATCTGGGGCAATCAAGAGCTCTAACTTTCTCTCTAAATCACGGGCCTCCTCAAGATCAACTGACAGATCGACGCCTCTAGCCTCGATCTCCTCCAAGGTTTCTCTCCTTGCCTTCGCCCTAGCATGTTTAATAGCCCGAGCTAATTTCTGCTCAGTCGCTATCGATATGGAATGGGGCTATCGATATGGAATGGGCTATTTGATGCATCGCGGCTGCGTCTTTCAGATAAATAGCAGCATTTCTTTCAATCTCTGACTTGGCCGCAACCAGTCCAGCAATTTCCTTTTGAGCATTCTTGAGAAGGTCGTGTGTCGATGCCAACTCCGAGCTCTCTATCTTGTTCTGCTTCCTCAGTCCGAGGATGTCCACATCTAGCCGCCCAATCTGTGAGTCCCTTTGCTCAACCTACGAAAGAAAAAGTAAGCCAGCTGATGTCAAACTATAGGAGTGAAGGTCGGGCTCGTGCAAGGCAAAATACCTGCTCAGCGAGATCAGTTTTCTCCCGGAGCACTCCCTCCAAAGTAGCTTGAAGCTCGCCTGACTCTTTCTCCTTCTGGGTAGAATAGACCTCCGCCTATCGTAGTCTCAAGGCAAGCGTACCAAGCTCCTTCTCATTGCATGAAAGCCCCTCGCGAAGCCTGGAGAGGGCGTGATCATACATCTCCTTGCACTATGGCACAACGAAAGAGTTACAAGAACGAAGAGTGACATTCTAGACTAAAAGAAATATATGAAAGATAACTATCACCTTCTATAGGAATCTATCTGCCGCCTTGACATCACCAGGAATGTCGAGACCGGCGTTATCGCTAACATTATCAAAGATATTACCGAGTGAGCCTCCCTTTTTGAGAGGAATCCTCGCTTTGGCGGTGTTTACATCCTGAGCATACCTTATCTCCCCTGATGAGAATCAAAGGCACGAGCCAAAATCACACAAGTCATAAAGGTCCTCGCTGGGAAATTCTTGTCCCCGCAAAGCTCCGAGCCCAGATCCTTCGGGACCGGCAGCCACAGTCACCCTATCAAAAAATGCATCATGTCCTGCCACGGGATCGAACCTCCTCGAGGGTCCCCGCCACGCGGGACCGACCTGAATCGGTCGTCCCCGATTCAGTGGCTTCCAATGAAGTACATGTGGGGCTCTCATGTCCGACCTCGGCCTTTTCTCCAAACGGTAGTCACTCTCATCATCATTTTCGTCTTTGGTATCGAGGATTGCTTCGAAACTTGAAGCGGAGATATTAACGGTAGTTCGAGGCCTGCGTGATTTGGGTTTCTTCATTTCAGAAGGATCAGAAGCCTCTTCACCTTTCCTTTTATTCCCCTTGACAGGCTCTAAAACCGCCGTCTCTTTGCCAGGAGGCAGTCTCATCAACATATTCTCACCAAGGCCTGCGAGCGCATAACTTATCAGCACAAAAAAGTACAGGAAAAAGCATAAGGCTAAGATCTAGGTGGTAAGAGAAATCGTACCATGGTTCTTGGCCACCCACTGCGTCTTATCTGGTCGGTCCAAGATCGGGCGATATATGAAAACTTGTTGTCCAATCGTTCGATCTACCTCGGCAGATCCGAGACCGCTTCAGGATACCAAACGAAAGATGCAGAAACCAAAAAAGAGTTCATCTTTTTTGGAAGAAAAGAAAGGACATCACAAAACATGTCCGAAGGGAAAGATGCTTACGCTGCAGTTCCACCTCTCCAGGAAAGGCATCCTCCCGGCCGGAATGATGTCCGAGGTTTTAACCCGGACAAACCTACTCATCCATCCCCGATCTTTCTCCTTGTCGGTGCTTGAGAAAAATGATTTTTGGGATCGATGACGAAGCCTAATCAACCCTCGATAGAACCGAGGGTTGTACATCCTGATCAAATGATTAAGGGTGAAGGTATCGTCCCCAACCTCATCGGTGAAGTAGTGGAGCATCAAAACTATCCTCCAAAAAGAGGGATGGATTTGACCTAGCATCACCTGATATTTATCGCAAAAGTAGAGGATGACCGGATCTATCTCCGCTGGAGGGGACCCAGAAGGATCGGTCGGACCCAAGGTAAAGGGATAAGTATATACGTAGAGGAAACCGGTTTTGTGGTCCCTTATGTTCCCGTCAGAATAAGGAATTTCCACCTCTACTGTCTCCCTCCATCGCCAGCCCCTTTTTACCGTCCCTGCATCAGTCACGACACTGACATACCGAGACAAGCCAATAGAGGTTCGTGGGTTCCTCGATAGTCGCGTTTGACGATAAACCTTGCACGATTTTTTGGGGCATGGAATTTAATGCTCTTATAGGCTGGCATCATGGCGATGATGCCATCAAAACGAAAGCTTAAAATCATTTCCTATTGCTTCGTTCTAGGAAACGCGGAGACTATCAGTATACGGCGAAATCTGAGGGTCTAATTTCTCATCATTAAAGCATTTCTGAAGATCATCTCGAGGCCTTGAGGCTGCAAGGCCATGGTCGAATCCCTCCCTCGAGGATCGTTGGCGCCCGAGCTAATGACAATGTTGGTCGCGGTCATGATGGGAATGGGGAGTTCCCTAGGTATGCAGCAAGTGTCGGCAGAGTCTAGTGTCATCTAGTTGTCCCATCTCCCTATCTTGGTAATTAATGCTATGTTGGGATTCCCCTCCTATAAAAAGGGTGTCTTTGGAACCTTGTAAGGTTCTGTTGTTCCAATTGTTCACATGAAATATACAATAACTCTCTCTCCTTTCTTTCTAACATACTCTCTTGATATTGTTGCTCTTATTTATTACGTTCATACTTGTTCTTCATTTATTGCTTATAATTGGTCATAAAGAGCCTTCACTGGTTATTTTACAACTGTTAGCCCTTCCCCGATTACCCTTAATAGCTCGAGCCCGAGCCCAAGAATCAACATCAAAACCCCGTATCAGTCAGTCCAAGGCCCTGATTGATCTGCTGATCGGTTCGATTGCAAACCTATTTTAGCTTGCATTTCGTCTCTAAACTTTATACACATAGCATCATCTGCTTAAACAACTAGCATAAAGATAGATCACATATTTTTAGAGTCCCATCAACAAATTTAATTGTTATTACCATTTCACGGTAAACATTTAGTACCGATATGCCACGATCCACAATACCACTGTGTTTTTACACAGAGTTCGATCTCGACCCGATCGTCTAGGTCATCTCATTTGAGACATCAACCTTATCCACAATTTCAGTTATCATTTCCAGCACAGTTACCACCATGTGTGCGGCATGGTGTCCGATCACGGCCCGATCGTCTAGGGCATCTCACTTAAGACATCAACCATTCAATCAATCATCTCACTTCATATTTCTTTCCCATATTTCAATACACGGGCACGAGTGGCCTCATTTAGTAAGTCATTCTTGTCACTTGGCCGTATTTCACAATTTAAGTTTACCTTTTTACACTTTCAAATAACATTACCATCATTAATAATAAGACCTATCATGTAAGGCATTTGTGCACAGGGGGGCTTTTCATACAAATTGGCATAACAACCTTTATTCAATTGTTGATACGAATCTTAGCTTTCTCAACACATATTCCATATATTTAAACACATCCTCAAGGGGGCAAGATGACATGATAAGCATTTAGAACAAATATTGAACATATGGTATTCAACACAACACATTGGGAATAACCAATTCTAGTATGGTCAATTTAGGATCTTACACCAACTATATGAACACTAGGGATTCGATTCTAAGAAGACGTGATTTTAGCTATACATACTTGAAATTCACCCTTTAATAATACTACGATGTCCACCACACTAAACAACTTCACTCTACAACAATGCAATATATTTGTAACTATATTAGTAAGATTTCTATACTTTAAGTCACTTAGACTTTCTATCAAACATCTAATGAACATATCTTTCTACAACCTCCTTCAATGGAATTTCTTCACCTAACAACCACTTTCCATACTAATGATTCACCTTACCATCATCTCTAGGCCATCCACAACTCCCATTAGCACATGCATGCCCAACAATTCACACCCAAACCATCAATCTCCTTAATTAACCCATTTCACAATCTCTACAACACCCACACAACCTAGGTTAGGTACTTATGGCTTGTAATCACCATCCCATTAGTCGTTATTTCATACATGAATAATCATCATAGAGTAGTTAGAGATGGTAAATATACCTCTTGTAGTAAGACTCTAGATAATCTCCACTTGTAGTATTCTTGACCAATTTGGGGATTTTAATGGAAATATATGGATCTTCAAGATTAATCATTGTTAATATAAGTATATTTAGGAGTAATAAACAACTCAAAATACTCCAAAAATATTACCTCGGTTCATGGGAGGGAAGTATGGGACGGATTCCCCTTAATACAGCAAGCCCTAGCTCAAAGAAATGACTTAGACACTATCCCTACCCTGCCTTGGGGGTATTTATATGTCTCCTACGTGCCCGGACTGGGCAAGTGGCCCCGCATCTGGCCACTCAAACAAGGCAAAAACTCCTAAATATGTGCGGCCACGCACCTGGGCGCGCATATCACATAAGTCCGGTAAAATGGCCATAACTTTCTATATATATATATATATATATATATAAAAAAAATTTTGATGAGTTGTAAACTAGACTCAAATGGCTATAATTTGATAGGACTTCTTAAGTCTTTATATTCTGGTAGCAACATGCATTTGAAGTCGGACCTTGTGCGAAATTTTTCTGAAACTTTAGCCCATTGCATAGTTCCCAACATGGCTTAGTCCTAGGGATCTCCTTAGGCCCTCAACAGTATCCAATACAACTCCTACACGTATTATCATGATCATCTACATTTTTAATAGTCCTCAATCCCTCATGGAAGGCAAGATGATACTTAAGCAACTTGTGAGTGTGCTTGTATTCTCAGACTAATAGGGAATTTTTTTGAGGGGCCTCACATTCTCCCCCACATAAGATCGTTCGTCATCGATTGAGGATAAAAGTTCACTATTAACATCTGATGCTACTCAACTGCCATACCACACACCAACACTCCCAAATTAGACTAACTCCCTAAAATTTTCAAAAATTTTGCAGAGTTCCTTTGTAACGGGGCCTATCCACCTGTCAGATAATCCTAGAAACCAATCCTAACAACATATACATAATCCAAAGATGAAACATAATATGAAATAATACCAACTGTGGCCTCATAAGCAATACATTACTACAAAAGGAACACTATTAACATCAACTATCCAGGTGATACAAAATTCTTAGAAGGTAAGCTCCCAACATCTTAATAGGACATAAATACTTAATTACATAGCTATCCAAATAAGCAAGGGTACTTTTTCTTCATTTCTTCCTCGTCCTCCCAAGTGGCCTCTTCAACCTGCTGGTTTTGCCATAACACTTTCACAGAAGCAATTTATTTATTTCTTAACTTTCGGACTTGCCTATCAAGAATGGAAACTGGAATTTCTTCATATGATAATTCTTCATTAACCTCAATAGTCTCAACCGGCACAATAGCGGATGGATCTTCAACTACCTTCTTCAACATGCACACATGGAATATGGGGTGCACTAATGACATCTCAAGTGGTAGCTCAAGCTTGTATGCCACCTGACCAATCCTTTGAATTATTCTGAACGGCCTGACATACCTCAGACTTAACTTCCCTTTCTTTCCAAAATGCATGATACCCTTCATGGGAAAAACCTTCAAGAATACCCAATAATCTTCATTGAATTCCAAATCTGTTTGACGATCATCCAAATAGAACTTTTAATAGCTCTGAGCAGTTTTCAACCACTCCTTAATAATCTTAACCTTCTCCATAGCTTGATGCACGAGGTCCGGTCCTATCAATTCAGCTTTCCCAACTTCGAACCACCCAATAGGAGATCTACATCTTCTACCATATAATGCCTCAAATGGTGCCATATGAATACTAGCATGATAGATGCTGTTATAAGCAAACTCTATGAGTGGAAAATGATCATCCCAACTACCTTTGAAGTCAAGAATGCAAGCACGTAACATATACTCGAGCGTCTGAATAGTTTGCTCTGCCTGCCCATTAGTTTGTGGATGAAATGTTTTACTAAGATTCACATGTGTACCCAAACCTTGCTGAATGTTTTTCCAAAAGTTAACTGTGAAATGTGCTCCTCGATCCAAAATTATAGAAACTGGAGTGCCATGCAACCAGAATATTTCTTTGATGTACAACTGAGCATATTATTCCGTCATGTCAATAGGTTTAACTAGCAAGAAGTGTGCTGATTTTGTGAGTCGGTACACAATCACCCAAATCGAGTCAAACTTGCGTGGAGTGCGCGGTAGTCCTACCATAAAGTCCATATTAATCATTTCCCACTTCCACATTGGAATTTCTATATTCTGCGCCAACCCACCGGGCCTTTGATGCTCGGCCGTCACTTGCTGGGAGTTTGGACATTTTGCTACAAAGTCCGCTACCTTTCTCTCCATGTCATTCCACCGATAAACCACCTTGAGATCATGATACATCTTTGTAGAACCTGGGTGCACGGAATACCTAGAAGTGTGAGCTTCATCCATGATTCTTTCTTGAAGACCATTTTCATTTGGAACACATAGCCACCCTTGGTACCATAGTGTACCATCATCCATGCCTAATAAAAAATGGTGGTCTCATGTTTATGAATCCCCTCCTTCAGTTGTACCAAAAATGGATCGTCATACTTCTTTTCTTTGACCTCCACCACAAGCAATGATTCAGCCCCTTTCTACACAATTACCCCACCTTTACTATAATCCACAAGATGAACTCCCAATCTAGCCAAATGATGAACCTCCCTGGCCCACGACCTTTAATATGCTTCCAAGTGAGCCAAACTTTCCATTGGTTTCCAACTAAGAGCATCCGCCACAAGATTAGCCTTTCCCGGATGACATAAAATATCGATGTCACAGTCTTTAAGTAACTCAAGCCATCTTCTCTACCTCAGATTCAATGCCTTCTGTTTGAAAATATATGGAAGGCTCTTGTGGTTTGTGAATACATCCACAAGGACCCCATACAATTGCTGGCACCAAATCATCAATGCAAATACCACTATCGCGAGTTCTAAGTCATATGTCGCATAGTTCTTTTCATAATTCTTGAGTTGCCTAGAGGAATAAACTATCACCTTACCATGTTTTACCATTAGTGGAACATCTTTATCACATTCCTCTTACATAAGATGTCCTAGGAATTGAGTTCTACAATAATTTCCCTGATATGGTTACAATCTTCTGTGAATAGATGCAACTTGGTCTTCCAAATTCTCAACAAAAGACATTATTGAATGAGTCCTTTTATATGACCTTCTTTTTAAATGAACAACATCTGCTAGCTTGCACACACACCCTGATAACAACAAGCTACACGACATTGCATCAACTGTAAGGTAACATTGTGCTCTGACCTTACTTGTCCAACCCCTTTCCCCCTTACGTACCTTATAGAATTGAAGAAACCACTTTACTTCCCTTTGTGAACATTATCACGGTCCTTCTTTACTGTTAAATGCCTCCCAAAACAAATGTCAACCCCTATTTTTTATATATATATATATATATATATATATATATATATATATACACACACACACACAATTCAGGAAGAGTCACTGGCCCGAACAGGGCATTCTTTTAAACTTGAGATCCTCCTCAATTCTTCAACAACAACTTTTGGTTTTGCTCTTAAGTGTGAGACTTAATCCACCTGATTCCATCCTCGATGAGTAACTCACCTCATTCCCCATATTGTAACTACCAATAGAGTTCCATGATATTGCGGCTTAAGAGCTACCCTGTTAAACATGTCTGGGTTGTAACAAGTGTTCATCCTCTCTCAATCCATTTCGAACCTTTTCCTTTGCCCTTTGGGCAGATTATGTTGTTCTCCCCCTTGTTGATCGCCCTATGGCCTGTGTAATATGTTGATACCATCTTTTCTTTGTAACTGGAATATTCATTCCCATTGCATTTTTCTCATAGTGTATAGTTGATAGACTTATTGTGCCACACTCTTGTCTGCCTCCCATGAACTCGTAGTATCACTGTGCCTGGTTTGGTGAGTTTATCATACCATAACTTTACCACAAGTAGTCTCACTTCTCATTGTAATATGTAGACATGAACTCCCGCTAGATCTTTTAGTTTATTTTCAGTGTCTCCCAAGTCGGCTGCATTACGGTTAGTCCTTTATACCTTATGTTAATACTTATGCTCTAAGCGAGTCCACCATTATGATACAAACTATTTAACGATAACCATGACCATCTCAATTTATAGATTTTCTTCCCATTTATTCTCGCCCCATTCTTCCTAATTAGTGAATATCTATGCACTCTTCCATATGTTACGTTGTCTTTCCCTTGGTTGGGAATTCATCCTGCTCACCCCTCAACACTTGTTGGGATATCCATGGAAAAGTGTGCTCATCCGTGTAACACTCAGCACTTCCTTACTTGTACGATTCTTAAGAGGCTGTCCATAAGGTCCAACTACACTCTTGGGTTATTACAGCATCACATTTATTCTCCCACTCGTTCCTCCTATCTTATAGCCTTGAAACTTTAGTTAAATCACAACTCCATGATTAACCCATTCTAAAAACTCGCGACCTTTCACTTCTGATCTATATTACTTCCTCAGGTTCCATTGTTCCTGACCCTCTAATCAAGTATAAAATCCCCTTAAAAACATTACTCTTGGTTTCTAGGATCCCTGACCCTATCATTCACATTGCCATGTATGAATAATTTACCTTCCTTAACCTTCCACCTTCTTCGGGTACTAGTGGTCTATCATTAGCATATTCTTTCAGAGAATCACGTTACCCATTCATACTTTTCTAGGCTACACATGTCTTCAACAAAACATTCAGACATCATAGCTACATGGTCTTACTCTTGCTTCATTATATTTAAGTGGCCTCACTATGGCGCTTCCTCCCCCATTTAGGTCGAATATCCCAGCCTTGATTTCTTGCAACTTCGGGGACATATGTCTCGTGTCTCTAGACTTTGTATATATATGTTCGACTATTTAGTCGCCATGGTATTAACCTTATAAGTTCTCTGTTCTTATTCGGCCACGCGGGATTGGGATTCTAATTCCTCATGTCAATATCCTTTAGCAGTGTCATGCAACTTTGCACATTTTTGGATTCTTATAAAATTCATACTATAAGGGTCTTCTCATTCTGGATTCAATCAACTCTCCTTTCATAACTTCTTGTCTCCTAAAGGTGACTTACACTCTCATCATTAATCATAATCTCCCGGTCACGCCTTCCATATATTACATTCTTATATAACAAAATTTCTTTTACACCATAGGATCATATACATGCTTCCCACACTACCCACATGTGCTATTCAAGCTTACGTCTCATTTATCAACTCAATGTCTCTTTGGAGGTGGGTAATCACTTTTAACACCTTTCTCAAATAAAGTATGCTCATGGTACTATGTAGTTATCCAGTATGTCCATACCATTCGTTTAACAAGATACATGTTCCATCTCCTTAATATTAAGGTCGTTGCCCATTTGTCATGTCATATGATAACATTACTCGGAATATAAGAAAAAGCGTTTAAACTTACCTTGTATCTCAACGCACGAGTTAGAAAACAATCTTATAGTCAAGCATTATCGCACGATATGGAGTGTTGAAGAAGGGTAACATTCCTAAATGTCAGTAGCCTCCAACTTAAAAATGTGGTCGACAACACATCGATAAGAAGGCCCTACAAGACACGGCTCCGAGACACCCTAGGACACTTTTAACCTTATTCTCTAATACCAAGTTTTCACGCTCCAACCTCGAGGAGCGCGACCGATGCTCAACCGAGTGAACTCGGATGAGCAAGCCTGTTAGACACTTTCTACCCAACTCACTTACAATCAAGAGAAGGTGCATTTCCATTAGTTAAACAGTGAAAGGATAAACATTACTAACTCATTTCAATTTTTACTACATCCTTGATAAGTTCCAAAATGCATACATTTTATGATTTAATGGAACAAGAGTCCAAAACACAACATAATCCGTCTGACCTTTCTAACACCCATACACAACCCTAATGTCTATAGAGCCTCTAAAAATACAAAAGAGAGTTATGATAGTACAGGCAACAAGGCCCCAGCTATACCTCAAAACGTGGTAAAGGTATGAACAAAAGATACAGTACATGACATGACCCCGGGATGAAATGGGGCTCACCAAGTCCACTAGGAAGAGGATACACTAGTAGATGCGATCAACCCTATCTACTATAGAACTGCCTACATCCATTTAAAGATGTAGCCCCCCCCCCTTCCCCGACATAAGGGGACATTAGTATTGTCGAATAGTACTAGTATGTAAAGCTAAAACACCATCTTAATAGAATGAATAGTAATACAAGGAGGAAATAATCATCATTTCAATAAGAGCTTCAAATAATAAAATATCAAATAAGGGTCACGTAAGTTCTCAAGTCAATTTTCATATTATTAGGTTGAGGAACCTTTAGTACCGATATGCCACATTCCGCAATACCACCGTGTTCTTACACGGAGTCCGGTCTCGATCCGATCGGCTAGGTCATCTCATTTGAGACATTAACCATATCCACAATTTCGGTTATCATTTCCATCATAGTTACCACCATGTGTGTGGCATGGCGTCCGATCACGACCCGATCGTATAGGCTATCTCACTTGAGACATCAACCTTTCAATCAATCATCTCACTTCATATTTCTTTCCCATCTTTCAATACACGGGCATGAGTGGCCTTATTTATCAAGTCATTCTTGTCACTTAGCCGTATTTCACAATTTAAGTTTCCATTTTTACACTTTCAAATAACATTACCATCAGCAGTAGTTAGAGATGGTAGACATACCACTTGTAGTAAGACTCTAGAGAATCCCTACTTGTAGTGTTCTTGACCAATTTGGGGATTTTAATGGAAATATATGAATCTTGAAGATTAGTCCTTGTTAATATAAGTGTTTAGGAGTAATAATCAACTCAAAATACTCCAAAAAAATTACCTTGGTTCATGGGAGGGAAGTATGGGAAGGATTCCCTTTGGGTTTATTTATATGTCTCCTACATGCACGGCCACACACCTGTGCAAGTGGTTGCGCATCTGGCCGCACACACAAGGCAGAAGCTCCCAAATATGCGCGGTCGCGCACCTGGGCGCGCATATGACATAGGTCCGGTAGAAACGGTTTGATGAGTTTTCTATATGACAATAGCCATAAATTTCTATATATACATATCCAAATTAGAAACGGTTTGATGAGTTGTAATTAGACTCAAAGGTCTTTAATTTTATAGGTAGATCGCCTCTTAAGCCTTTATATTTTGGTAGGATCATGCTTTTGAAGTCAGACCTTGTGTGAACTTTTTCTAAAACTTTAGCCCATTGCATAGTTCCCAGCATGGCTTAGTCATAGGGATCTCCTTAGGCCCTCAATAGTATCTAATACAAATCCAACACGTATTATCATGATCATCCAAGTTTTTTACAATCTTCAACCCCTCGTGGAAGGCAAGGCGACACTTAAGCAACTTGTCAGTGTGTTTGTGGTCTCGGCCTAATAGGGAATTGTTTTTAGGGGCCTCATAGTTCATCTGGTATTCCACGTGTCCATGCTTCGAAAATTCCATCCCACGTGTTAGATTTTAGTTCTGTCCAGTTGGACAAGGATTTGATCTATTATGAGGAGCCGGTGGCTATTCTAGCTCGCTAAGTTCGCCAGTTGAGATCAAAGAGTCATCCTTCAGTTCGAGTGAAGTGGAGAGGTCATCCCGTCGAGGTAGCTACTTGGGAGTCTGAGTCTAACATGTGCAGTAGATATCCATACATTTTCCCTAGCTCAGGTACTTTTCTATGTCCGTTCGAGGACGAACGGTTATTTTAAATGTGGAGAATGTGATGACCCGATAGGTCATCTTATCTTTTAGAACTAAATTTTACGATTTTAAGCCTTAAAAATCTCATTTATACCGTCCTTGATTTGTGTCCGCATTCCGGGTGTGTTTCCGAAAAGTTTATACGTTAAAACTGATAAAAACAAGAATTTTTACCTTAAAAGTTAATTTTAGTTAACTTCGGTCAATGTTTTGAAAAAACCGTACCCGGATCCATATTTTGAAGGTCCTGGTGAGTCTGTATCATAATTAAGAACTTGGGCGTATGCCCGAAATCGAATTTCGAGGTCCCTAGCTCGAGATATGGATTTTTGTTGAAAATTAAAAGACTGAAAATTTAATGATTTTAAGAATTTGGTTAACATTTAGTCTCGTTATTATTGGGTCCGTAGGTTGGTTCCAGAGTTCGGTATAGGTCCATTATGATATTTAAGACTTGTCTGTGAAATTTAGTGAGAAACGGAGTTAGTTTGACATGATACGGACGTCCGGTTGAGAAATTAGAAGTTTTAAAGATTTCTTGAAAATTTCATTTGATTTGATGTTAAATTCATAATTTTAAATGTTGTTTTGGTGTTTTGATCGCGCGAGCAAGTTCGTATGATGCTTTAAGACTTGTGTGCATGTTTGGTTTGGAGCCTCGAGGGCTCAGTGACTTTTGGATAGGCTACGTGGAGAATTGAACTTAGAAATCATAGCGTTGTGCTTTAGATCTGTAGACGTCACATTTGCAAGGTCTGGCTCACAAATGCGAGCCTTGCATTTGCGCAGAACATCGTATTTGCAAGCAGTGGGGCTGGAAGGGGGCCTTCGCGATTGCGAAGTTCAGGATCTTAATTGCGATGATCACAGGCCGCATTTGCGAATGATTGTTCGCATTTGCGAAGACCGCAGGGCAGGAAAAGCTTCGCAATTGCGAAGAATTTCTCGCAATTGCGAACCCCTGGTCGCATTTACATCATCTGCAGTTGTGTAAAACTTAACTTAGATGGGATTTTTCACTCATTCTTCTAGTTTTCAAAACTAAAAACCTTAGAGGCGATTTTTCCAAGACCATTTCTTTCCCAAAACATTGGTAAGTGATTCTAACTCATTTTCCTTCCATCTTTCATTACATTTCACAAATCTTTGACCTAAAAATCTATAGTTTTCATGGTGGAATTGGGGATTTTTTGGTACAAATTAGGGATTTGATAAATTGGGAATTCAGATCTCAAATTAAGGTCGGATTCCAAAACCATTTATATAACAGGGCTCGGGGGTGAATGGGTAATCGGGTTTTGGTCCGAATTTCGGGTTTGGACCAAGCGGACCGGGTGTTGAATTTTGTTGACTTTACAATAGTGGCTTAAATTTAATCTTTTTGCAATCGTGGGTGATTCCTAAGTCTTATTTGGAATCATTTGGTTGGTAATTTGCTAAATATTATTAGTTCGAATGCTAGTTTGAAAGGCAAAGTCGTGGTTGAGCTTTGAGTGGTCCTTGGAGCGAGGTAAGTGTTGTGGATAACCTTGACTTGAGGGAATTAAGAACCATCGGACTATGCTTTATGTGATTCTCACGTGAGCGCATATATGCAAGGTGACAAGTGCTTATACGCCATCGATTTTTCTGTTTCTCTCTGATTTGCCATTTTTCCTTAATTGTTTCCTTTCCTATATTAACTGTAATATGTTTTAAATGCTTTTCATGCTTAACGGCTACCTGTTAGTCAATATTTCTCCTGCTATTAATGATAGTTCTTTTCATAGTTTCACGAATCCCTGCTATTTGCTCAACTTGACTTGTTTGCACCTCCTAATTGTAAATTGTTGGATTGGTCTCGCTGAGTAGTGTTACTTGTATAAATTCTATATTGTACAAGGTTTCCTTGGGTTCGGTTTGGTGTTTATTGATCGTAAAGGCTTTGTAGTTTGAACTGATTTGACTGTGTATAGTGAGTGTTTGTACTAACATGGTGGGATTAAGCTGCACGCCGCAGTAGGTGTAATAAGGGTGGATTGATATGGTGGAATAAGAGTGAATTCATATTGCACGGTGGGATCGGGTTGCACACCACAACAAGTGGAAAAAGGCTGAAATGATATGGTGAAATAAGGGTGAATTATAACACTGATATCGTTAAATGGTGGGATCGGGTTGTGCGCTGCAACATATTTATACTATTTACTGTTGTTGATATTGTTACGGTAAAATAAGAGAGGATTTTTTATTGTCTGGCGGGATCGGGTTGCGCGCCACAACAATCTATATGTTTACATTACTTGAGCTGTGTTTTCTTCTAGTATTTGTTTGAACTGTTAAGAGATTGGTGGTTCTGGTCGGTGCTGGCTTATTCTTGAGGCTGTGATTATTATTTCAGTTGG